>VBSM01003018.1:8056698-8085130 GCA_008086735.1 Cheirogaleus medius
CAGGTGCCCAACAATACATGAATGGATCAACAAAATGTGGTATATGTATACCATCCAAATAAATTTTAATTTACATTCTTTTCAGCAGCCCATGGATCCTTCTCCATTTGGTCACATGCTAGGCCACAAATCAGATCTCAAAAAATTCAAGAATATAGAAATTATACCTTGTATCTTTTCCGACCTTAGTGGCAAAAAATTGCAGTTCAATTCCTTTAGTAGCACTCAACACCTCACAAAATCATGAAAACTAAACAATCTATTATTAAAAATTTATTGGGTACAGGAAGAAATTAAGAGGGAAATCAACAGTTTCTTCAAAAAAATTATAATTGTGATACTTGTTACCAAAACCTGTGGGATACAGCAAAGGCATACCTGAGAGGAAAACTAATAGCAATCAATGCTCATGTCCAAAAAACAGAAAGGTTAGATACTAATAAATGAATGAATAGGCTCAAAGAATTGGAAAATGAAGAGCAAACAATTTCCAATCCCAGTGAAGGAAAGAAATAACGAAGATCAAATCAGAACTTAATGAAAGGGACAACAAGAAAACTATACTAAAGATCAATAAAACCAGAAGCTGGTTTTTCCAAATGATAAACAAAATTGATGGCCCTATTGCTAGATTAACAAGGACTCAATGGGAAGGGAATCTTATAAACTCAATAAAAAATGAAAAAGGTGAGATCAAAACAGACACCAAAGAAATACAAAACATTATATTTGATTACTATAAAAATCTATATGCCCCAAAACTGCAGAATGAAGAGGAAATGGACAAATTCTTGGATTCATACAACCTCCCTAAGTTCACCCAGGAGGTAACAGAATTCCTGAATAGACCAATCTCAAGCTGAGAAATTGAAGCAGTAAATAAAAACCTCCCCAAATGGAAAAGTCCTGGGCCAGAGGGCTACACTTCAGAGTTCTACCGAACCTACAAAGATGAACTCATACCTATTCTACATAAACTATTCCATACCATTGAGAAGGATGGTACCCTTCCTAACTCAATCTTCGAAGCCAATATCACCTTGATACCAAAGCCAGGAAAGGATGCAACAAAAAAAGAAAATTACAGTCCAATATCCCTCATGAATATAGATGCAAAAATCGTAAATAAAATTTTAGCAAATAGAATTCAGCAGCACATCAAAAAAATAATTCACCATAAAAAGGTAGGCTTTATTCCAGGGATGCAAGGCTGGTTCAACATACACAAGTCTATAAATGCAATTCACTTCATAAATAAAATCAAGAACAAAGACCATATGATTCTGTCAACAGATGCACAAAAAGCATTTGACAAAGTCCAATACACTTTTATGATAAAAATTCTTAACACTATAGGAATAGACTGCTCATACCTTAAAATTTTCAATTCCATAGATGACTAACCAACTGCTAATATTATTTTAAATGGGGAAAAATTGAAATCATTCCCTCTTTGAACTGGAACTAGACAAGTATGCCCACTAACTCCTTTTCTATTCATCATAGGGCTCGTAGTCCTAGCTATAGCAATTAGGCAAGAGAGGGGTAATAAGGGGATCCAAATGGTGGTAGATGAGATCAAACTCTCCCTATTTGCCGATGATATATTATACCTAGAAAACCCCATGGACTCATCCAAGAGACTCCTAACTTAATAAATTTATTAATTAAATTTAATTACATTAAAATAAATTAATAAAATTTATTAATGATTTAATAAATGAATTTATTAAAGTTTCAGGCTATAAAATCAATATAAATAAATCAGAAGCATTCATATATGCCAAGAACCATCAAGCAGAACCTCAAATCAAAAATTTAATACCCTTTACTATACCCCCAAAGAAAATTAAATATTTAGGAGTATACTTAATGAAAGATACAAAAGATTTATACAAGGAGAACTACAAAACACTAATAAAAGTAATTGCAGATGACTTAAACAGATGGAAAAATCTACTTTGTTCATGGATTGGTAAAATCAATATTGTTAAAATGTCAGTATTACTGAAAGTGATTTACAGAATTAATGCAATCCCTATCAAAATAACACGAGCATTCTTTACAGAACTAGAAAAAATAATTCTTCACTTTGTATGGAACCAGAAAAAAACTTCATATAGCCAAAGAATTTTAAGTAAAAAGAACAAACTTGGAGGCATCAGTCTTCCTGACCTCAAGCTGTACTACAAATCAATAACAGTAAAATCAGCCTGGTACTCTCACAAGAACAGAAGTATCGATATCTGGAATAGATCTGAGATACCAGAGATGAAACCCTCATTATACAGTAACCTAATCTTTGATAAACCAGACAAAAATATACAATAGGAAGAGAATCTCTCTTCAATAAATGTTGCTGGGAAAACTGGTTAGCTACATGCAAAAGATTGAACCAGGATCCCTAACTCTCACCTCTCACAAAAATTCACTCAAGATGGTTAACAGATTTATACCTAAGGCATGAAACCATAAGAATCATAGAAGAAGATGTTGGGAAATCCCTATCAGACATTGGTCTAGGCAAAGTATTTTTGAGGAAGACCCCCAAGGCAATTGCTGCAGTAGCAAAAATAAACATATAGGATCTCATCAAATTAAAAAGTTTCTGTACAGCCAAGGAAAATCTCATCAGAGAAAATAGACAAACCACAGAGTGGGAGAAAATATTTGCTCTCTATACTTCTGATAAAGGTCTAATAAGAAGAATCTATCTAGAACTTAAAAGGATTAACAAGAAAAAATCAAACAACCCCATCAAGAAATGGGCAATGGAAATGAACAGAAACTTCTCCAAAGAAGACAGAATAATGTCCAGCAAACATATAAAAAATGCTCAACATCTCTCATCATCAGAGAAATGCTAATCAAAACTACAATGAGATACCACCTAACCACAGCGAGAATGGCCTGTATCAAAAATTCCCAAAACAACAAATGCTGGCGAGGATGTGGACAGACAGGAACACTCTCACACTGTTGGTGGGACTGCAAGTTAGTGTAGCCTTTGTGGAAAAGAATTTGGAGATACCTGAAACAGATAGAAATAGAAATACCATTCGACCTTGCCATAGCATTGTTGGGCATCTACTGAAAAGAGCATAAGTCATTCTATTATAAAGACATCTGCACCTGAATGTTTATTGCAGCACAATTCACTATTGCAAAGTCTTGGAAATAACCCAAGTGCCCATCAATTCAGGAATGGATAATTAAAATTTAGTATATGCTCACAATGGACTATCACTCAATTCTAAGAACCAACAGTGAGCTAGCACCGTTTATGCTATCCTGGATTAAGCTTAAGCCTGTTATCCAAAGTGAGGCAACACAAGACCAGGAAAATGCACTCCACATCTACTCACCATCAAATTGGTTCTGACTGATTAAAACTATGGTGCTCAAATGGTGGCAGTACTCATCAGGGAATCGGGGGGTGGGAGACCCACATCTTTCGGATTGGCGAGCATTGTGGGGGCGAAGGGAATATCTCTAACCCTTCTTAGGGAGAGGCAAAGAAATATAATGTAACCAAAATGTCAAAAAAAAATCTTTTATCTGGTATTGGGCAGGTGGTGGGGAGGGGAAGAGTGTATAGTTATATAACGGGTGTGACACAGACCTCAAGAAGGTTGACACACTTGAAGCTCTAGCACTGCGGGGGAGGGAGTGCTGGCAGGGGCAATATATGTAATCCTAACAATATTTGTACCCTCATAATATAATGAAATAAAAAAATAATAATAAAATGTAATAGGTCTAAAAGAATTGAAAGAGAAAATGTTTACCTAGTAACATATTCTTATTTGTGGCTGAATGTACTGGTTAGTGATTGACATAGGTGAGTGGTGAAACCAAGGCTGTGCAATGGTTCTTCAGATGCACTGAAGAAGAGGACAAGCCCACCAACGGATAATAACAATGTTTTATAATGGGGCTTGGGCTAGTAACAGCCCCTCATTGGTCACCAACAATCATACCGCTCAGTTACAGAAAGTTTTGGAAACACCAAGGAGAGGGTGATTCTCAATTGGATGCTCTCAACCAATCCCATTTTAGGTATGTGTTTTCCTCACAAGATCTACTAATCCCACTGAGGCTTCTCATTGTCCTACAAGCCCCAACTAAGCCACAAATAGGCCCAATCCTTTTCTTATATGTCCAGTTATAAATTCCAGACAGATGGAAAAACAGAAATAAATATATTACTTTGGGATGGGAAAAATATATTTACAAGCATCCTTAAGTCATTTAAGTAACTGGAGGAAATAGTGGAATTGTTAAAAAAAGAAAAATGTAAGGCAAAGACCTAGATACATATATTCAAATTACAGGAACCAGAAGAGAAAAGACTAAGTAAACAGGTTATGAAAAAAGTGTTAGAGAATTATGTGAAACGAATGCTTCAGAAGTGTCCATATTTTAGAGAGACTGAAGAGATCATATTGTGTAGACTCAGTTCACATATTTGTCCATGAGGAAAAAAAATATATTCAAAGTGGTCTTTCAGTGAAGCCAGGACGAAGAGGCCACAATACAGAGACCCAAATAGAGGAATAGTGTCCACAAGCCTCTATCTCTACGCTTGATTGTAATGAATAAGGCAAAGAATAGCTGTAAAGATCAGCTTACCTGCCCAGTATGAAATCACAGCATCACAACAAATATGGACTTAAGTAAAAAGAGATTGTATTCAAAAAGACCATTGCAATTGGGAGAACATACCAACTTTAGGAATTGCAAGTGTCTCAAAATCAAACGGAGAAATGTATTTCTTTTACAGGGGCGAGGGTAAGAGGAACTTTGTGGGGGTGCTTTGTGTGACAGTGCTGGGGTAAGCAGTTTGGCAAAATTGGGGTGTTTCAACAGTAACTATTTCTCTCTGTTGTGGGGGGATGTTCTATACCTTGGAACTTGCTTAAACTTGGGGTGAGCCAAAGTTCAGGGGTCTGTGGGGAGGAGAGAAGCCTGATTAAAATTAAGTCAAGCCGTGTCTTATTGCAAGTCATAGGCAATCATGAGCACTTGGTTACCAGTAACTTAAGTAAACACTGATGGGCCTGCTCTACCTGGAGGCATCCAGTGGTAAATCTGTTCCGAGCAGAGTACTTGGTCTGACCACTCCATTTTCAATATCAATTTCTACTTCCTTTAAAAAATATTTTTGGAACCTGTTCTATATGCAAACTGTCTTATTTGTTTTTCTGTTCTAATCTACCTATGGAAATTTAGATGGAGTTACTAAATGAAATACACAAATGGAAACAGCATTAGTGATTAGGAAACCCAAACTGCTAATGTTAAAGATGATGAAAAGGAGGTCTAGAAATAATGAAATGACTCACCCATAGCCACACAACTAACTAGTAGCAGAAACAGGACAAATATTTGATTATATATCTGAAAAACTATCATCATCACTGAGAATCAATATCCTTTTGCTTAAGGAAAGTATTTGGGCATGGCTCTATAGTTATATTTCATTTGACTTTGCTTATACATTTTACATAAATTCCTTCTGAAAATGTAAAGTCAATCTTTCTACCTTAGAACACACATACCCAATAGAAAAAAAAAATGTGACTCTTTCCCAATACAAAATTACATTAGAGAAAATGGTCATAAGTCCAGGGAAACAGTGGAGAATATTAAATTATAATGAAGTCAGAGTTATATTTGGGGTTTTAATTTTTCCTAATTGAACACAATCAGAAAATAATTTGTTATTAACTATCAAATTAGCAAGATAGTTTTTTGTAATGAATACTACTCAATATAACCTAAGAAGAATCTGCTCAGAAGAATTTGTTTTGATATTGGCATTTATCAGAGGATACTAGAGAAGTCACACTTTCCACATCTGCAACTGGAAGTGAACAGAAAGCAGAAATTTGCAAGGTAAGATGATGAATTAGGTGGTAAAGTAATCAAATCTAAAAGGAGACATTAACTGTTATTAAACATATTGTTTGCTACACCCATTGAAGTGAACAAGAATTTGAAAAATTGTAGCACATCTTTCTATAACATGAAATATTGGAAAAGGTATGATAAAAGTAATATGTCATTGAAATCTACCACTAGCATAGTCTCTTGCCTGTTTGTCCTTTGTTTCTATTTTCATATTCTTAGTAACCATTTATTTCTAAATCCTGTAATGATATTACAGTACATTATACATAGTGTGATCTAGTTGTCAAGATTGAATGAATTTAAAATAGCTATTCTGAAGATTCATGAATATAGCAAAAAGCAACCTCATTTTCTACTTAAGGCAAAGAACAATTGCCTAGAGATAAGATAATAACATTTTGCTAACCACAGACTATAAATAATAAAACAGAAATCACAATGGAATAATAAAATGTACCATTTTAACCATCAAACATGTATTATTTATAATGTATGCCACATATTATAGATTTAAAACTATGCTTTTCATAACTACATTTAAAAATAAGGAAATGTGTTCAAAATTGCAAATTATATGGCATGTTGTATTTTCATTTTAATACTCTCTTTCCATCACTAATATAACTTAAGGTTAAACTGGAAAACTATACACTTTCCCTTTGATTCAAAAACTTTTGGCCAACAGCTATATACTAACATTATATGTATACATACACACTTTTTCATATACATACATGGTTTTAAGTGAAAATAGGAGTATCAATTAATTTTATGTGCACAAATAAATTCAATATTTTCAACTGATTTAACCATTTAAATTATTCAGAATAAGGTTAAAAATGAGTTTTTTTTAATATAGATACCGCTTGTGTATGTTAGAGTTGAATGAACAAGTGAAAACCAGAAAGTAGGAACATAAAAGATTTTTGGAGCCAGAAGGTTTGAATTTGAATCCTGGCTTCTAAATGGCTCCAGGCAAATGAATTAATCTCTGTGAGCCTCACTTCTCTCAATTTGAAAACAAAACCGACATCTGCCATTATAGTAAGAATCCAATGAGGTAACACATGAAAAAATGCTTCACAAACTGTAAAGATCAATACAAATAAAAATAATTTAACTTCCCTAGCTACCCTCTCCACATACTCCTCAGTGGACTTATTCATGGTAAGCCCTGCAAGGAAGAATGTGGTCCTAGGTGTGCAAATGCCATTCTATTATTTTTATTTTATAGTTCCGAATGGTCTCAGTTTCCTCATCCCTTAATGTATCCTACAGCATGATGTAGATTAAAGTGCCTAGTGTTTGGGTCCAGGCCCCTGGGTTGGAATCCCAGCTACTCTTCTTACTGTCATGTGACTGTGATTATAGGCATGTCACTTCATTTCTCTGAGCTTCAAGTTACTTATTAATAAGGTGATAAAAATGGTATCTACTTCCCAGAGTTGTTTGAAGACTACGTGAGATAATGCTTCTTAGTTTCCAGCACTATACCTGCCCCCTAGTAGGCACCAACAAGGAGTAGCCAATGTTACCGTTATTGATATTTATTGTCCTCCCTTGGTAATTGTGCTTCCTGCTGTAGTTGACAATATGGAAGCCTTGGGAATGTTTTCCTGAGTTGTGTTCATAATAAATACCGCTCAGTACAACCTAAGGTGAATCTTCTCAGTTTTTTTGATATTTACACTTATCAGAGGATACTGTAGAATTCACACATTCTAAATCTGGTAAGGATGTCTCTGCATTAGATCATTTTTCTTTTGGCTGCCACTTATAATAAGGAATTTTTTCACACCTCAGCAATCAATATTATAAATATATGTCACACCAGTGAATTTATATACAAATAAAACACTATGTTTTAGGGTAAAATTTCCAATCAACCTCTAAATAAATAGATATTTAAATAATAATGCAGTAACATCTTCAACTAATATTAACTGATCACTTACTAGGTGACCCAGTATTCTAAGCCTAGTCATGATAGTCCTGGCCAGGCATTAATGATTACCTATGAACTTGGCTCAGCCATAAAGCACAACCCAGTTTGTAATAGTGGAAATTTACATGTTAAGACTCGCTGTTCTCTAAGCACCTGCTTGCTTCTCCAAACCTGACTAGAAACGAAAGAAGAACTTGTCACATTCACTGTTTGGGGGGAGCAATGATTTAGTAGCCACTAGAGTTGTGGACTGCATTTATTCACTCCTCTGTCTCTACTTACTCTAACAATGGCTTTAGCCTAAAATCATCTCAGATAATTTCTAGAGATTTTTTTTATCTATTGTACAGAATTTTTAATTAAGGGGAAATATGTATTTTGAATAGATAGTGACAAGTAATGAGTATCATGAACATAAAATTAAAGGAAGGAAAAGATAGTGAATGCTGAAATAGAATTATTTTAAATTGGATGGTCAGTGAAGGCCACACTAGATAGTGACATTTGAACAGAAACCTGAATGAGGTGAGTGTGAGGGAATGGTCTGTGCAGATGGCATTCTAAGAAGAAGAGACAGCAAGTGAAAACATCCTGAGATAGAAGTGTGCTTGGTGCTCTTGAGGGGCAGAAAGGAGAATGAAAACAGTGGGGGATAGGACAGTGAGGGAAATGGCTCATAGGCATTGCATAGAAGTTTTTATACTAACAATGTATATATTAGACTATCATGGAAAAAAACAATAAAGCATTCTTAAACACACACAAAAGAAAATGAAAGGGGTACCATGATATCCACATAGGGGGACTCACTATTGGAAACATAGAACAATAACACATTTCCCCACATTAAATTTTGCAATGCCAATCAAAACTTCTACAAGCTTGTATAAGAACTTGATAAGTCCATTCTAAATTTTATATAAAGAATTAGTAATACAAAGACAGTTGAGTCATCAGTATACTCCCTTAGAAGAATAAAAAAGATGGGTCAATTTGATCTTCAAAATACCAAGATTTTTTATTAAGCTTTAGTAATTAAAACCACTCGGTTTAATAATTGTTCTTGCTCTACTGTAACCTTTTTCTCCCCTTTGCTTATTTCACTCCCAGATATACTGGCCTCCTTACATTCTTATCCCCATTTGGATTTTTGTCTTCATTGTTCCATCTGCCTAGAATGTTCTTTACTCAGAAATCTGTATGGCTCCCCCTATCATCTCCTTCAGGTATCTGCTAACATCAGTTAGTCTTTCCTTTTCCATATTATTTAAGTAGCAATCTTCAATCCACCTGGGACTCCCTATATTCCTTCTCTATATTTTCAAAGCAGTTGCAACCATTTGATAATTTACATACTTAAATTACAGACAGTCACTGACTTACAATGGTTCCAATTATGATTTTTCAACTTTACAATGATGCAAAGGCAACACACATTTAGTAGAAACTGTACTTTGAGTACCCCTACAACTATTCTGCTTTTCACTTTCAGTACAATATTAAAGAAATTATATGAGATATTCAACACCTTTATTATAAAATATGCTATGTGTTAGATAATTTTGCCCAACTCTAGGCTAAAGTGTATTGAGCATATTTAAGGTAGACAAGGCTAATCTATGATGTTTGCTAGATTAGGTCTATTAAGTTTATTATCCACTTATGATATTTTCAAATTATGTTGGGTTTATCAGCATGTAACCCCAACGCGAGTAAAGGAGTATCTGTATAACTTTTTTGGCACTTTTGCCCATTAAAATATAAACTCCAAAAAGACAGGTATTTTTGTCTCTTCTGTTCATTAATGGATTACAAATACCTAGAAAAGCACCTGTGCATAGTAGATGCTCAATATTTGTTGAAGAAATTAATGAGTGACTGAATGATATTAGTGCAGAGATAAATATTTAAATAAAATACAAAAGACAAAATTCAGACATAGAGCAACCCAAAACTATATAAAATTTTGATAGATGACAAAGGTGACATTTCAGATCATTGGGGAAAGAGCAAAATTAAATATAATAAATTTTGCTATAACAATTGTTTATCCATATAAAAGAAATGCAAATGCACTGCTACCTCAAACTGCACATAATAATCCATTTAAGATATATGAAATAATGAACTATGAAATGCAAAATGTTAAATATCTTTGAGTAAAATATATAATTATTTTTATACCTTGGGTATAGAAATTGTTTTAAAGGCAAACAAAAACAGTATTAATAAAGGGAAAGTTTACTAAATTAAAGTACATTAAAATTATGAATTTGTTTAAAAAACATGAAACAACTGAAAAGAACAAACACAAATTGAAATAATATATTTGCAACATGTAATTAGCAGAATTAGTTCCCAGAATATATAAAAACCCTGAAAATTAATTTAAAAAGACAACTGAGTTAAAAATGAGCAAAAATATGAAGATACTCTTATGCTCAACATAATTATCAATTATGGACATGTAAGTCTAAAACAATAAGATGCAATTTTATATTCCCTAGATTGACATTAGTTCAGAGGTCTGAGAGTTCCGATTTCTGATGAAGCTGGTGAATTAACTCTCATATGCTGCTGGCACAAGAAGAAATTTCTATAACCACATGAAAGACAACCTGGCATTATTTTTTAAATTAAACAGACTCATACACAATAACCTGGTAATTCTCCTCATAGGATACAACACAGAGAAAGTCTTGCATCAGTGAAATAAGATATATTTTTATTAGGAACATTGCACATTATATCCTACCCCTCCCCAACAACAATAACAACAAATAGAAGCTACCTAAAGATCCACTGGTAGAACAAATGAATAAATAGTAGTACATTATCAGAATGAAATAATATACAACAGTGAAAATGAATGAGCTGCAGCTCACACATCAACATGTAGGAATCTTAGAAAGATGATGTTGAATGAAAAATAATATTAGTTTGGCCATAGATGCTGCCTCTGAAAGGTCTTGGCCAAAATGCGGGAATTGTGAACTAAAATAAAATTTTAAGGCTCACCCTCCCACCAGCTGACTAAATGGACACCCTCATGGCCAAAGGAATATCCTAAAACTAAATTGTCTGCCAGGAGGAGGGAGGTCAGATATGACTTATCATGCCCCCCTCCCTTCTTGGGGACATCCTTTGTAACCCATTAACAGGCCTAAGGGTATGCAAGACAAACCTACAGGTCCTCAATTTACACAACAAATCTACGTCAGGTGGCTTATCTCTGATAACTGAGCTCCTTATGTTAAAACATTCCAAGCCTTTAGACAAAGCTTCATATCTTTAACCAATTACAAGCCAAAGAATCTTTAAACCCACCTATAACCTGTAAGCCCCTGCTTCGAGATGTCCGATCTTTTGGGGCCAAACCAATTTATGCCTCTCATGTATTGATTTATGACTTTACCTGTAACCCCTGTCTCCCTTAAATGTATAAAACCAAACTGTAACTCAGCCACACCGAGTCCACTGCTCAAGGCTTCTTGAGCATGGCTCCAGGTCATGGTCCTCAAATTTGGCTCAGAATAAATCTCTTCAAAATAAATAAAAAATAAAAAATAAAATAATATTAGAAGAGTATATACTAACTGATACCACTTGATTTAAAGTTTTAAAACAGAAAAAAATAGTAATATATTGTTTACAAATGCATATAAAAATTGGTTAAAATGGAGCTGTGAAAGGTAATACAAAAAATTTCAGAATAGTAGTTATCTTTGGTAAAGGGGTTGGGGGGGGTACCATGGGGTAGAATTGGACTGAAGACAGATACATTAAACACTACTGGTAATTTCTTGTTCTTAAATTGGGTGGTGGATTCATGGGGATTAGTTTTTTCCTCATGTTTCATAATTGACCTAAACATAACAAATTCCTTTGTGTATTTTGAATACTTTGTAATGATACGTTTGTTTGATAAAATGGCTGAAAACCAAGGACTTCTATTCAAGCAAAAAGACAGAAAGTTAACAAATAGTTACAGATTGGGAGACAATAAAGTCAATGTAAAAATCTTATAAAAGAGTCATATCTAGACTATACAAAATGTTCCTCAAATTAGCAGCAAAAACAAAATCAGAGAAACCAATAGGAAAAATGGGCAAAATATGAATAGTGAATTCACAGAAATGGGAAACAATATATAACACAAATAATCAAATAAAGACTAATGAATGAGTTGACACTTGACTTCCATACTATTGTAGAAAATTCTTAAATCTCATAACAGCAAATGTTGGTGGGGACCATGTCCATGGAAGTATAGTCTAGCATAGCCATTTTATAGAGCAGTGTGGCAATATATAGTGAAATGAAGTACACATATACCTTATGACTCAGCAATTTCCACTCCTAGAATACTACTCCAAAGAAACTCAGAAGCAGAACCATAAGAGGATATATGTATAAGGTTATTCATCACAAAATTGTTTGTGGTACTGGGAGTTGGAGGCAACCAAGGCATTCATCACCAAGAGAGTAGATGAATAAAATATGAATATATACTATGGAATACTCTGCAGCAGTACAAGCAATAAATTAGATGTTTTTATAGCCACGTAGGCAGATCTCTGATGCATTTCACTTAGTGAAAATATCAGAAACCATGATATCTATAGTACAATGCCATTTATTTCAATTTTTAAAAATACAGAAATACTGTATTCTTGTCAAAGACACAAGATCTTGAAAAGTTAACACAATGAAATCTTTCATGTCCCTAACCTTTCTCAACAATTCTTATTCTTGTGAGTTTCAATTTCAAAAAAGTAAACCAATTTCAGAATCCTAATTTGTTTTTGCTTTGAGCTCAATGATAACTTATCTATGAAATCCACTTTTACACAAGAAATGGACTAATGACATTGGATTAATCATTAAAGAACAATGTACAAGTCTCTCTCTCATTGGGACCTGGCATAGGAAGAAGGGAGGGAAAACAGGTTGATACAGGTTTAGAAAGTCACTTTTCTCAGAAGATTCATGGAACATTTTCTGACCTTTGATATAAATAGATATTTGCACTGATTTGATTAAAAGAAAAAGGGATGAAACATCTTGTTGGAAGTTGGAAAGAAATAGTTCATAAAATACATTATGGAGCACGACAATGCCAATTATGTATTATGTTTTATGACATGTTATTTTCTTGTGTAACCCTCTAGATGTTCCTATGACATGGCCAAGGCAGGAATGCAGATCTACATGATTTTTCTTGGATTTAGTAAGGCTTAAAATATCAAATGCTCTATGTGAAAGTGATCTACTAACTCCACTAATCAGCCAATATACTAATAATAGCAATCATATTACAAAGTCAAAGCTGTACTGCGCTTTATCTAACAGTTTTTGCAAATTACATTCACCTACATTAATTGTGAAGCCTTTAAAAATATCAACCCTCTAGGTTAGGTAGCTATTATCAGCATTGGCTTACAGAAATAAAAACTGTGCCCTAGGAAAGTCGTCATTAAGCTAGTAAATTACAAAACATCTATTTTTTGACTGGACAGGAATAAATCTGGGGAGGACTCAATCAGAAAGCAGGTATTTGTTCAGCTTCATTAAACATATCCAAGACAAAAACAAGTGGCACAAAGTGGCCTGCCTTTTTTTTAAAGAACATTATGGGGGTACAAATATGGTTACATATATTGCCCATGCCCTCCATCCCCCCTCGAGGCAGAGCCTCAAGCATGACCATCCCCCAAACGTTGCACATCTCACTCATTATGTTTGTATATACCCATCCACTCCTCCACCCTCCCACCCGCCGAGCACCCGACAAATGTTATTCCTATATGTCCACTTAGGAGTTGATCCATTGATAACAATTTGCTGGTGAGTACATGTGGTGCTTGTTTTTCCATTCTAGAGATACTTCACTTAGTAGAATGAGTTCCAGCTATATCCAGGAATATAAAAGACGTGCTATATCACCATTGTTTCTTAAAGCTGAATAGCACTCCATGGTATACATATACCACATTTTGTTAATCCACTCATGTATTGATGGGTACCGGGGTTATTTCCACAACTTTGCAATTGTGAACTATGTTGCTATAAACATTCGAGTGCAAGTGTCTTTTTCATACAGTGACTTTTCTTCTTTTGGGTAGATGCCCAGTAATGGGAATGCTGGATCAAATGGTAGAAATACCTCTATCACTTTAAGGTATCTCCATATTGCTTTCCACAGAGGATGAACTAGTTTGCAGTCCCACCAGCAGTGTAGAAGTGTTCTAATCTCTCTGCATCCACGCAAACATTCATTGTTTGGGGATTTTTGATAAAGGCCATTCGTACTGGAGATAAGTGATATCTCATTGCAGTTTTGATTTGCATTTCCCTGATGACTAGAGATGTTGAGCATTTTTTCATATGTTTTTTGGCCATTATTCTATCTTCTTTTGAAAAGTTTCTGTTCACATACTTTGACCACTTTTTGATAGGGTTTTTTGACTTTTCCTTGAAGATTTTCCTGAGTTCTAAATAGATTCTATTTATCAACCACTTATCAGATGTGTAGGATGCGAAAATTTTCTCCCATTCTGTGGATTGTCTGTTTGCTCTCTTGACAGTTTCTTTCACTGTGCAGAAGCTTTTTAATTTGATCAGGTCCCATTTATTTATTTTTGTTGCTACTGTGATTGCCTTTGGGGTCTTCTTCATAAATTCTTTGCCTAGGCCAATGTCTAGAAGAGTATTTCCAACGTTTTCCTCCAGAATTCTAATAGTTTCATACCTAAGTTTCAAGTCTGTTACCCAGAGCGAGTTGACTTTTGTGAGAGGTGAAAGGTGTGGGTCCGGTTTCAGTCTTCTACATGTGGCTATCCAGTTTTCCCAGCACCATTTTTGAATAAAGATTGTTTTCCCCGGTGTATATTTTTGTCTGCTTTGTCGAAGATTAGTTGGCTATATGAGGATGGTTTTATATCTGGGTTCTCTGTTCTGTTCCACTGGTCAATGTCCCTGTTCTTGTGCTAATGGCAAGCTATTTTCATTACTATAGCCTTGTAGTATAGTTTGAAGTCTGGAAAATTGATGCCTCCTATTTTGTTTTTATTGCCTATGATTGGTTTTGCTATTCAGGGTCTTCTCTGGTTCCATACAAAGTTTAAAATTATTTTCTCTATGTCTGTGAAAAATGATGATGGTATTTAAACAGCAATTGCATTGACTCTGTCGATCACTTTGGGTAGTATAGACATTTTAACAATGTTGATTCTGCCGACCCAGGAGCATGGTATATTCTTCCACCTGTTTACATCCTCTGCTATTTCCTTCTTCAGTGTTTCATAGTTTTCCCTGTAGAGGTCTTTTACCTCCTTAGTTAAATATATTCCTAGGTACTTCATTTTCTTTTTTGCTATTTTGTAGGGAATTGAGTCTTTGATTGGGTTCTCGCTTTTACTCTTTTTGGCATGTATGAAAGTCTCTGATTTCTGTGTATTAATTTTGTATCCTGAGACTTTATCAAATTCATTTATCAATTCAAGGAAACTCTTGGTTGAATCCTTGGGGTTTTTTAGGTATAATATCATGTCATCAGCAAAGAGTCAGAATTTGATCTCTTCTGCTCCCATTTGGATGCCCTTAATTCTGCTCTCTTTTCTGATTGCTGTAGCAAGGACTTCCAACACTATATTGAATAGAAGTGGAGATAGTGGGCAACCTAGTCTTCTTCCAGTTCTAAGTGGGAATGCTTTCAATGTTTCCACCTTCAGTACGATATTGGCTGTGGGTTTATCATATATGGCTTGTATCATTTTTATGTAAGCCTCGTCTATGCCTATTTTGTTGAGCGTTTTTATGAAAAAAGGGTGTTGAATTTTGTCCAGTGATTTAACTGTGTCTGTTGAGAGGATCATATGATCTTTGTTTTTGCTTCTTTTTAATGGTGAATTAATTTATATACTTGTGTATGTTGAACCATCCCTGCATCACTGGGATGAAGCCCACTTGGTTGTGATGGATTATTTTCTTGACAAGCACCTGGATTCGGTTGGCTAGGTTTTTGTTGAGAATTTTTGTATCTATATTGATAAGGGATATCGGTCTATAGCTTTCTTTTTTTTGTTGCATCCTTTCCTGGTTTTGGTATCAGGGTTATGTTGGCTTCATAAAATGTTTTGGGGAGGATTCCATCCTTCTCAATGTTGTGGAATAATTTTTGCAGGATAGGCATCAGTTCTTCTTTGTAGGTGTGGTAGAATTTGGGT
Organism: Cheirogaleus medius; assembly: GCA_008086735.1. Lineage (NCBI taxonomy): Eukaryota > Metazoa > Chordata > Mammalia > Primates > Cheirogaleidae > Cheirogaleus > Cheirogaleus medius. Next base: position 8,072,785 of record VBSM01003018.1, read on the forward strand.
GTGAAACCATCTTGTCCCGGACTTTTCTTTTAGGAATGTTTTTAATTGCTGTTTCTATTTCAGTTTTTGATATTGTTCTCTTCAGGAATTCTATTTCTTCCTGGTTGAGCCTAGGGAGGCTTTATGTTTCTAAGAAATTGTCCATTTCCTCCATATTTTCCAGTTTGTTTGCATAGAGGTTTTTGTAGTATTCATATATTATATCTTTTATCTCCGTGGCATCCTTTGTAATTTCTCCTTTATTGTTCCTGATGGATCTTATTAGAGATTTTTCTTTTCTGCTTTGCATTAGTCTAGCCAAAGGTGTGTCAATCTTGTTTATTTTTTCAAAGATCTTACTGTTTATTTTGTTAATCTTCCATATAGTTTCCCTTTTGTCAATTTCATTTAGTTCTGATTTGATCTTAATGATTTCTCTTCTGCTGCTGGGTTTGGGATCAGTCTGTTCTTCATTTTCTAGCTCTTTGAGATGATTCATAAGGTTGTCTCTTTGTGATATTTTTGACTTGTGGATATGGGCATTTATGGAAATAAACTTTCCTCTCAGGACTGCTTTAGCTGTGTCCCACAGGTTTTGATAACTTGTGTCTCCTTTGTCATTTAGTACAAAGAATCTTTTGATTTTCATCATGATTTACTCATTTATGAAGTGATCATTCAGTAGAAGGTTGTTTAGTTTCCATGACTTTGTACAGAAATGCGAGTTCATGTTAGGGTTGATTTCTATGTTTATTCCATTGTGATCTGAAAAGACACATGGCATAATTTCTATTTTTTTAAAATTGTTTGAGACATGCTTTGTGACCTAGGATATAGTCAATCTTAGAGAATGACCCATGAGCTGATTAGAAGAATGTATATTCACTGGTTTGGGTGTAGAATGTCCTGTAAATGTCGGTCAGGCACATTTGTTCCAGAGACCTGTTTAAGTCCATTATTTCTTTGTTGATTTTCTGTTTGGAGGGTCTTTCCTGCACTGTCAGTGGGGTGTTAGAGTCTCCTACTATTATCGTCTTGTTGTTTTCCATTTGTTTAGATCACATAGAGTTTGCTTGATAAATCTGGATGCACCTAGGTTGGGTGCATATATATTTAGAATTGTTATGTCTTCTTGCTGAACTGTACACTTCACCATTATATAGTGACCTTCTTTTACTTTTATTACTTTTTTTTATTTTAAAACTAAGTTATCTGAAATCAAAACCACCATGTCAGCCTTCTTTTGGCTTACGTTTGCTTGAAATATTTTTTTCCACCCCTTTACTTTTAGTCTAACTGCATATGTGCAGGTTAGATGTGTTTCCTGAAGGCAGCAGATACTTGGCTTGTATTTTTTATCCATTCGGCCAGCAAATGTCTCTTGAGTGGGGAGTTCAAGCCATTCACATTTATTGAGATAACTGATAGGTGGGGCAGATTTCTGTTCATTATGTTCGGTTGAACTTTGTTGCTTTGTTTTCTCTCTTGAGCCATTGTGGTATCTATGCTTTGATCTTTAGCTTTTGAGTAGATTTACATTCGTGAGTGTTTATTGTGCTGATCCGTGGGTAACACTATTTTGAGTACTTCTTGGAGGGCTGGTCTTCTCTTGGTGAATTCCCTTAGTCTTTACTTATCTGAGAATGTCTTGATTTCTCCTGCTTAAATAAAACTTAGTTTTGCAGGGAATGAATAAGATTCTAGGTTGAGCATTATTCTGTTTCAGAAGAGTGAGAATGGGGCCCAAGTCCCTCCTTGCTTGTAAAGTTTCAGTAGAGAAATCTGGCATTATTCGGATTGGCTTTCCTTTGTATGTTACTTGCTTCTTTCATCTTACAGCTCGTAGAAGAGCCTCTTTAGTTGATATTTTGGTCCGTCTGATGACTGCATGTCGTGACGTCTTCCTGTTTGCGTTGAATCTCCCAGGGGTCCTTTTAGCCTCTTGAACTTGTAGATTTAGATTTTTAGCAAGGCCTGGGAAATTTTCCTATATTACATCTTCAAATAGCTTATCCAATGCTTGAGTGTTTTCTTCTTCCCCTTTGGGGTACCCTGTAACCCTCACATTTGGTTTCTTCACATAATCCCACATCTTTGTAGGCTTTGCTCTTTTCTCTTGTTTCTCTGCTCTATCTCTGTGACTGATTTATTTAATTGGAAAGTGTTATCTACAATCTCTGAGATTCTTTCTTCTGTTTGATCTACCCTGTTCTTGAGGCTTTCCACTGTGTTTTGTAGTTCCCTGAATTGATTCTTCATTTCCAGGAGTTCGGTTAGAGTTTTCTTCATTGTTTCAATTTCTTTAGTGAATTTTTGTTCCATGTCCTGGAACCTTTTTGCATTTTGTTTGTGTTGGTTATCCAGTTTTGCTTGCAAGTTGTTGAATTTTCTTACGATCCTTGCTCGAAATACTTCTTCTGTCATTTTAGTGGTCTGATTTTGGTTGCTGTCCATTTCTAAGGGGCTGCGTTTCCTTTTTGGTGGTGTGCTTTCTGTTTGGATCTTCATATTTCCAGAGTTCCTTTGCTGATTTCTTCCCATCTGGATCAGTTGTTGTTTCTTACTTTTAGGTTTTTGTTCCGATAATGACACGCCCTGTTTTGTCTCTGAGCCAGTAGGTGGTATGTGTGGGTGAGATTCGACCACACCCTTTATGATGAGTCAGTAGATGCCATAAAACGGTGTGCAGAATGCCCTCCCTGTCAGTAGGTGGCTCTTGCTGGGAGGAGCAGGCTACACTGTTGTTTTTGGATCCTGTAACCAGCTCTTGTTCCTCTGGAGAGGCACTCAGGTGGTGGGTGGGGCCCTAGGATTTCCAAGTGTGTCTTTATTCTCCACTTCAATGAGAGGTGGTCTGGGAGTGAGTCTGTGTGGAGCTGGGTTGGGTAAGCCTGCCCTCAAGCATTACAAATGTTAATAGCAGGGGTCAAAGTCCTGTTCTCTGCTCCTGGAAAAGCTGTCAGGGAGGGGTTGGAATGGCCCCACTCCATCAGAAAGTCTGCGTGTGGGGGTGGAGCTCTCTGAGACCTGCAGTCTGGAGCAGGCCTCGCTCCTTTCCACCCTCCCCAACTCTGCCCCTTCTCTTGGGCCTCTGCCAGCAGGCCAGAAGTCACGCACTGGGTCTCCCCTGGCTGTGATGCAGGCCGGGAGGTTCCCTGCACTGGATCGCCACCTGGGATGGGCACACAGCCCTCCTTTGGGAGCAGGGTTGCCCTCAAGCACACTGATCTGCCCCTGAAGGCACACACACCTTAGTAGGCTCCTTCCTAGTATCACTTCTATGCCCAGGGAAATGCGAGAACTGGGTTTGCTGGGTCTGATCCGCAGGTCTGACCTCTGGGCTCTGAAGTTCAATCCTTGACCCCACCAGGGAGAGAAGTGCCAGTCCTAATTCTCCCACAGGGAGCCCAAGCTGGGTCGATGTCTCTTAGCCTCAGGTTCTGCCCCGTTCTCCTGGAATCACCTGGCCAGGAGCACCTGGGAGGGCTGGCGGGTAGGGAGCTCCCCATCTTAGTACCCCTTAGTCAGCTGTAGGGCCCCAAAAGTGAAGGTCCATTTCCCTAGAGATGCCTCTGGCTGGTGGCTATATTGTCTGTCTCGGCAGCTGTGGTAGGGATGGGGGAGGGGAGAGTGTAGCAATATGTCGCCTGCTGCGTAGTCGGGTCTGTGCACACGGAGGTGCCCTGAGGGGGTTGGGAGCCTGGTGCTGAGTCCGCTACAGGCTTACCGCTCGCTGGCGGCTGCTGTCTCTGGACTGGTGTCTGCAGGTCTCTCCAACTGCTGGGGAACCCACCAGCTGTCCTAGATGCAAGGGAGGGGAAGTTAACTGCTCCACCTACCCTTGCCTCTGGTCTCCAAGCTGCTGGCTCAGGAGGTCTCTTCTCCGAATTCTCCTCCACAACCTCCTCCCGTGGAGTCTCCCATTGACTCCGGCACCCCTCCTTCCGACCCCTGTCCTATGTATGGTCGTCTGCTTGCTTCTTTCATCTAATATCTTCTAGGAGCTGTCTTTTCTGCAGAGACACTCTGTCTGGTGGTGTTTCTCATCTGCCATCTTCCTCCGCCCCTGTCCTGTCTTTTGATTTCACAATATTTCTGTGATAGTCATTAATAAGATCAATTTCTGTACCTGTAGGCTGTTTAATTTCTGTGTGAGACTGACTAGCCCCTTGAAATATATTCTAGATTCATTTGAATTTCATTAATTTACAATCCCAAGTGGTTTTTTTTGCCAATTATTTGGTTAGTATGAATTAGAAGGAAGACTGAACAGTGGTCATAGCTAGGGAATTGCATTTGATGGTATTTTCTAACTCTAGTTGATGGTGTCTTTCATATGGATGAATCAAGATATTAAAAAAGAAGTGATTGCATCTTGTTCCCTTGATTTACTTGTGCAGAGGGGAAAAACTATACATAGAGGTTAAAATATAATCATAATGGCTTTCTCTATTTGCCCTTGTGATAAAGCTCTGAAGAATAATGGATCATGCAGTCTAATTGTCATTTATTGACATACTAAATATTGGGAGGTTTGGATTTCATTCAAGCTATAAATGTGACTATGTCAGACTGAAAGTTTAAAACATGATTTCAAATACACTTCCTCCAATATATTCCTCTTAGGAGGAGATGAATGAATTTTACATAAAATCATGTCCAAATGAAAGTAAGGTTTAGGTGGAAACAAGGGAGTAGAAAAAAATTCCAGTTATCTAATTAGAACGGGCTACCTCCAGAGCTGCATAATTCAGTGGTGTGTTATTCACATAGATTATGATGTGAATAGTATTCCTTGTGTTTGTACAAGTAAATGGAAACATATGCACAGAAATATTAATGGACTCCAATATCACCTTGATATGAAAGTCAGGAAAGGACGCAACCAAAAAAGAAAGTTACACACCCATAGCCCTCATGAACATAGATGCAAAAATCCTAAATAAAATTTTAGCAAATAGAATACAGCAGCACATCAAAAAAATAATTCACCATGACCAGGTAGGCTTTATTCCAGGGATGCAAGACTGGTTCAACATACACAAGTCTATAAATGCAATTCACTTCATAAATAAAATCAAGAACAAAGACCATATGATGCTGTCAATAAATGCCTAAAAAGCATTGGACAAATTCCAACATACCTTTATGATAAAAACTCTTAACAAAATAGGCATAGACGGCTCATACCTTAAATTTATCAAATCCATGTATGAGAAACCCACTGGTAATATCATTCTAAATAGGGAAATATTGAAATCATTCCCTCTTCGAACCGGAACTAGACAAAGATGCCCACTATCTCCTCTTCTATTCAACATACTGCTCAAAGTCCTAGCTATAGCATTCAGGCAACAGAGGGGTATTAAGGGCATCCAAGTTGGGGCAGAAGAAATAAAACTCTCGTTATTTGCCGATGATATGATATTATACCTAGAAAACCCCATGGCCTCATCCAAGAGACTCCTAGATTTAATAAATGAATTTGGTAATGTTTCAGGTTATAAAATCAAAATACACAAATCAGAAAAATTCATATACGCCAAGAACCATCAAGCAGAAACTCAAATAAAAAATGCAATACCATTTAATAACCCCAAAGAAAATTAAACATTTAGAAGTATACTTAATGAAAGATATGAAAGATTTATACAAGGCGAAATACAAAACACTAAAGAAAGAAATTGCAGATGACTTGAAGAGATGGAAAAATCTACCTTGATCATGGATTGGTAGAATCAATATTTTTATAATGCCAATATTACCTAAAGCGATCCACAGAATTAAGGCAATCCCCATCAAAATACCACTGGCATTGTTTACAGATCTAGAAAAAATAATTCTCCACTTTATATGGAACCAGAAAAAACCTTGTATAGCCAAAGCAATCTTAAGTAAAAAAAAGAAACTGGGAGGCATCAGTCTTCCTGACTGTACTATACTGTACTATAAAGCAATAATAATTAAATAAACCTGGGACTGGCAGAAGAACAGAAGCACCGATAACTGGAATATATCTGAGAGACCAGAGGTGAAAACATCAGTTTATGGTAACCTAATCTTTAATAAAGCAGACAAAAATATACAATGGGGAATAGAATCCCTCTTCAATAAATGGTGCTGGGAAAACTGGCTAGCTACATGCAGAAGATTGAATTGGGATCCCTACCTCTCACATCTCACAAAAATTCAATCAAGATGGATAGCAGATTTAAACCTAAGGCATGGGCCGGGTGTGGTGGCTCATGCCTGTAATCCTAGCACTCTGGGAGGCCGAGGCAGGCGGATCGCTCAAGGTCAGGAGTTCAAAACCAGCCTGAGCAAGAGCGAGACCCCATCTCTACTAAAAATATAAATAAATTAATTGGCCAACTAAAAATATATGTATATATAAAAAAAAATTAGCCGGGCATAGTGGCACATGCCTGTAGTCCCAGCTACTCGGGAGGCTGAGGCAGAAGGATTGCCTGAGCCCAGGAGTTTGAGGTTGCTGTGAGCTAGGCTGACGCCACGGCACTCACTCTAGCCTGGGCAACAGAGTGAGACTCTGTCTCAAAATAAATAAATAAATAAATAAACCTAAGGCATGAAACCTTAAGAATCCTAGAAGAAGATGTTGGGAAAACCCTATCAGACATTGGTCTAGGCAAAGAATTTTTGAGGAAGACCCCCAAGGCAATCATCGCAGCAGCAAAAATAAACAAATGGGATCTGATCAAATTAAACATTTTCTGCATAGCCAAGGAAACTATCATTAGAGAAAATAGAGAACCCACGGAATGGGAGAAAATATTTGCTCTCTACACTTCTGATAAAGGTCTAATAACAAGAATCTATCTAGAATTAAAATGATTAACAAGAAAAATCAAACAACCTCATCAAAAAATGGGCAAAAGTAATGAACAGAAACTTCTCCAAAGAAGATAGAATAATGGCCTGCCAACATATAAAAATATGCTCATCATCTCTAATCATCAGAGAAATGCAAATCAAAACCACAATGAGATACCACCTAACCCCAGCAAGAGCGGCCTGTATCAAAAAATCTCAAAACTACAAATGCTGGCGAGGATGTGGAGACACAGGAACACTCTTACACTGCTGGTGTGACTGCAAATTAGTGCAATCTTTGTGAAGAAGAATTTTGAGATACCTCGAACTGCTAGAAATAGAAATAGCATTCGACCCTTCAACAGCATTGTTGGGCATCTTCCCAAAAGAGCATAAGACATTCTATTATAAAGACATCTGCAACTGAATGTTTAAGGCAGCACAGTTCATTATTGCACGGTCATGGAAACAACCCAAGTGCAGGTTAATTCAGGAGTGGATAATTAAAAGTTGGTATATGCTCACAATGTAATATTATTCAATTCTAAGAAACGACAGTGAGCTAGCACTGTTTTTGCTATCCTGGATTAAGCTTAAGCCTGTTATCCAAAGTGAGGAGGTACAAGAACTGGAAAATGGGCTCCACATCTACTTGTCATCAAATTGGCACTTACTGATTAAAACTGTGGTGCTCAATTGGTGGTAGTACTCACCAGGGATTGGGGGGGGAGACCCACATCGTAGGGATGTGGCAAGCATTGTGGGGGGAAAGGGAATACCCCTTACCTTTCTTAGGGTGAGGCCAATGTATACAATGTAACCAAAATGTCACAAAAATTGTATCGGATGGTGGGCATGTTGGGGATGGAAGAGGGAAAGGGTGTATATTTACATAATGGGTGCAGTGCGTACCATCTGGGGGTTGGACACACTTGAAGCTCTGACACAGTGCAGGATGAGGAGTGGCAGGGGCAATATGTGTAACCCTAACAATATCTTTACCCCCATAATATAATTAAGTAAAAGAAATATTAATGGACTGATTGATAATAAAATATAGCTTACAGATTTTTCCAGGCTTCTTCATATTGTTGAGACCAATTGAATCACATTAACAATACCAATCCAAGCTTTTTATCCTTGTGTCTCTGCCCACTCACTCTAGAAGGACCTCTGGCTCAGGTTAAGATTCCTGCACTTTCAAGGATTTCTCAGAATTTCCAGAGGATATCTCACATTTTCTTTCAAACAAGTCCAGGCAGCTATGTATACCACCTCCACTTGCTCTTAATATCACCATGTTCGCTAAGCATTGCTGCCTCTGACAGCCTCTGCCACTCTGTCCCACAGTCTTCTACCAGAGCTCTCAGTGCTTTGCTTGGCAATAGACTCACACACACTCCTACCATCTCCTCCTGGGCTCTGCCATTGGTGTCCTGGAACCCTTAAATGACCAAAATTGTCTGTGGAGAATGGGAAAGAATGTTCAAATTCCCTTTGTATCATATTGTATTATACACAACACAAATCTCATTAATGAAATCAACTTTTCTTTTTGTATCTACAATCCTCTCTCTGTGTTGGAGTCTGACTCTAACTCAAAGGGGATTAGACCATGAAAATACTGAGTAACAGCCACCAAACTCTTCTTAAAATGACTCCTCTCCTCCAACAACTAAGGCTAACTGGGTCAACCTTGTTGTACATGTTTCCTTCTTTCACTTACACATGTGTTCACTCAGGAGGCCCCTCAGATAATCATGCAGATAGTCTTCTACCAGGCCATTACACAGCTCATCAGACATGTTTGGATAAATAAGTACTTCTTGTATAGGCACTACTTTAGGCTACACAGGCTGGGGACAAGTGTACACAATACTTTAGAGGTTGCAAAGTGTTTTCACACATCCTGTCATTTAATCCTCACAGCAACCTTGTGAAGTAGATTAGGTTTTTCTATAAAGGAAATGAAAATTCGGAAAGGAAACATTATTTGTTTAAAGTTACTTAAACAGCTTGATAACATTTGGTAACAAGAATCTTTATAAGACTTATTCTTTTTTTGAGTCGGTGTTGTTAGGGGGTTTATTTCATTTCATTTGGGAAACTACCTGCTGAGTTAAGGCACCAAAGAGGCACCAAAAGAATGTGGTTTTAGATTTTATCAATTTTGTATTATTTACATGGACAAGTCATAAGAGTGGTAATGCTCACATCACCCAATGAGATAGATAATGCTTACAGAAGCTAATCAACCAGGTTAGCAAACCAAGCTTACAGAGGGTGGTTTCAGTAGACTGTTGGGGAAAGAAAGGAGCTTTGCAAATATTTGAAGAGAAAAAAGGGAGAGAAGCACACATAAAAGGACTACATTATTTTGAAAATCTTGATCTATTTATTTCAAGAAGGTTAAACTATTTGAAAAAGGAAGGACATAGATGAGCATGCATAGAGGGCAAGAAGTCTTCCCTGCTTAGTAGAGGAAATGTTTGGTCATCTTTGTTGATGTAGAAGCAGAAGTTAGTGGAGAAAAATTGAAGGTACAAAAGAGAAAAAAAGACATACAGTACTTAATGTAGCCAGGGCCCCCCCCAAAAGCAGAAGAGAATAGACCAAATGCACATTTTCATGGGGTCAGCCTTAAAGTAAAGGTATCAGAGAAGAGAAAGAAAGGAAGAAAGAAAAGACAAAAAGAAAATTGAACTTTAATAGATGATGGAGTTTCATTGGTCTACTAAACCTCAGATTTTACTTTAATAATTCAATGAATGCTCATAAGTAAAAATATGATGCAGGCTTTTCATCCCCTCATGAGAGTCATCATGGAAAAGTACAAATAGCCACAAGAGTGTCTTTGGTTTAATCAAGTGTCATTTATTTATTTTTGTTGTTGCTGTGATCATCATTGGGTCCTTGATTAAATTAAAAAGTGTCTACATAGCCAAGGGAATAATCAAAAAAGCAATTAGGCAACCTACAGAAAGTGAGAAATTATTCACAAGCTACACCAATAAAGGGCAATAACCAGACTATACAAGAAACTTAAACAAATCAGCAAGAAAAAAAAAACATTAAAAAGTGGAGCAAAGAGATGAACAGAAGCTTTTCAAAAGAAGATAAATGGCCAGTAAACACATGGAAAAATATTCAATGTTCAATCATCAGGGAAATGCAAATTAAAACCATAATGAGATACCACCTTACCCCAGTCAGAATGGCTGTTATTAAAAAGTCCAGAAACAATACTTGTTGTCATAGATGGAGAGAGAAAGGAGTGCTTATACACTGTTGGAGGGACTGCAAATTAGTATAAACTCTATGGAAAACAGTATGGATATTCCTGAAAGAACTAAAAGTGTACAACCATTCGATCTAGCAATCCCAGTACTGGAAATCTACCCAAAGGAAAATAATTTATGTTATCAAAAAGAAACCTGCACTCAAATGTTTATTGCAGTATAGTTCATAATTGCAAAGATGTGGAATCAATCAAAATGCCAATCAATTCATGATTGGATTAACAAAATGTGGTATATGTATACCATGGAATACTACTAAACCATGAAGAATGATGAATTAGGGCCTTTTTTAACAATTTGGATGGAAATGGAGACCATTCTCCTAAGTTAAGTATCTTCAGAATGGAAAAACAAACACTACGTGTACTCGCTATTAAATTGGAACTAACTGATGAGCACACATGTACACAGAGGGAAATAAAACTCAGTGGAATCAATCAGAGGGGGAGGAGGGGATGGGTAAAGACCTACCTAATGAGTACAATGAACACTACCTGGGTGATAGGCACACTTATAGCCCTGACTCAAGCATTACCAAATCAACCCGTTTGACTAAAAACATCTGTGCCCTCATTATATTTTGAAATAAGAAAATACTGCACAAAAAGAGAGACATACAATGCTAAAAAATAATAATAAACCGTAATATTTGTACCCCCATAATATGCTGAAAAAAAGTCTCTTTCTCAATGGAGGAACCCTAAGCACAAAAATATTAAAACCAACACATTAACTAAAAAAAATAATAATAATAAAGAAAAAATAGAGTGTATTTGGAGTCCAAAGGCCATTTTTTATCTTCAAAATACTTTATTCTGAAATGTACATAAGGAGGAAAGTTCACAAAACATAAATGTATAGCTCAATGAATTATCATATCTTGACCACTCGTGTAACAAATATCTAGGTTAAAAAGATAGACTATTGTTAAAAAGGACCTCAGAAATCTCTTTATACCCCTTCACATTCACTTACTCATTTCCTTAACAAATTTTTTTTTTTTTACTTATTCTTCCTGCCTAACTAAAATTTTGTTTCCTTTGACCAACATTGCCCCAATCCTCTCACTCCCCCAGTCACTGGTAACAACCATTCTATTTTCTGTTTGTACATATTCAATTTTTATAGATTCCACATATGAGTGAGATCATGTGGTATTTGTCTTTTTGTGACTGGTTTATTTCACTTAGCATAATGTTCTCCAATTTCATCCATGTTGTCACAAATGACAGTATGTCCTTTTTTCTTTCTTTCTCTCTCTCTCTTTCTTTCTTTCTTTCTTCCTTTCTTCCTTTCTTCCTTTCTTTCTTTCTTTCATTTTTTCCTTTTATTTCATCATATAATGGGGGTACAAATATTGTTAGGGTTACATACATTGCCCCTACCACCCCCACCACACACATGACAGAGCTTCAAGCGTGTCCAATCCCCAGGTGGCACGCAAAGCGCACATTATGTAACTATACACTTCCTCCCCCTTCCTGCCTGCCCTCCATCTGACAAAAGATTTTTTTTTTTACATTTTTGATACATTGTATAACTTTGCCTCTCCTAAGAAGGGTTAGAGGTATGCCCTTTCCCCCAAATGCTCGCCACATACCTATGATGTGGGTCTTGACCCCGCCCCAAAACCCTGGTGAACACTACCACCATTTGAGCACTATAGTTTTAATCAGTCAGTACCAATTTGATGGTGAGTAGATGTGGAGCCCTTTTTCCATACCTTTTGTCGCTTCACTTTGCATAACAGGCTTAATCCAGGATAGCATAAATGGTGCTAGCTCACTGTCGATACTTAGAATTGAGTAATATTCCATTGTGAGCATATACCACATTTTAGTTATCCACTCATGAATTGACGGGCACTTGGGTTGTTTCCATGACCGTGCAATAGTGAATTGTGCTGTCATAAACATTCGAGTGCAGATGTCTTTATAATAGAATGACTTATGGTCTTTTGGGTAGATGGCCACAAATGCTATTTCTGGATCGAATAGTATTTCTATTTCTAGCTTCTTGACGTATCTCCAAATTGTTTTCCACAAAGGTTGCACTAATTTGCAGTCCCACCAGCAGTGTAAGAGAGATCCTCTCTCTCCACATCCTCACCAGCATTAGTTGTTTTGGGATTTCTTGATACAGGGCATTCTTGCTGGGGTTAGGTGGTATCTCATTGTGGCTTAGATTTGCATTTCTCTGATGATTAGAGATGATGAGCATTTTTTATATGTTTGCAG
>VBSM01003018.1:8089338-8105334 GCA_008086735.1 Cheirogaleus medius
AATTAGTGCAACCTTTGTGGAAAAGAATTTGGAGATACCTCAAACAGCTAACAAAAGAAATACCGTTTGATCCAGCAATAGCATTATTAGGCATCTACCCAAAAAAGCATAAGACATTCTATAATAAAGACATCTGCACCCTAATGTTTATGGCAGCACAATTCACTATTGCAAGGACATGGAAAAAACCCAAGTGCCCATCAATTCATGAGTGGATTATTAAAATCTGGTGTACATTTACAATGGAATATTACTCAATTCTAAGAAATGACAGTGAGCTACCACTGCTTATATTATCCTGGATTGAGCTTAAGCCCATTATCCAAAATGAGGTGACACAGATTGGAAGAATGGGCTCCACATGTACTCGCCATCAAATTGGTACTGACTGATTAACACTATGGTGCTCAAATGGTGGTGGTGTTCACCAGGGATTCGGGGCTTAGAGGGTAGACCCACATCTTAGAGATGTGGTGAGCATTGTCGAGGAGAAGGGCATACCTCTAACCCTAGCTAGGGAGAGGCAAAGATATAAAATGCAAGAAAAATGTTTGTACTCTCATATTTTCTTGAAATAAAATAAAAAATAAATAATAAATAAGAATAAAAAATAAATCCTAATTTGATTCTAAAAAAAAGAAAAAAGAATACATTCAATAAATCTGTTGTTTTTGACTCAAATGACTTTATATGTCCACCAAAGGCTAACTAAAATAACATCTGTTCTGCTTCATCTTATTCTTTTCTCCCTTTCCAATACCCACATTTTGTTCTAAACCTGAAATAATCCTAATTGTTAGAAGATATATTTACATGTGAAAGAAGAAATAGAAAATAATCTATTGAAGAAGACTTTAAAAGTAATTTCAAAGTACAGGAATACAAGCTCAGAAAATATTATCCATTTAATTTATTCTATATAGTACTTAGCTAAATATCACATGAGGGCATTTATTACTTTTAATGGAGAAGAAGACAGATAAAATGGACCTTCAAAAAGCAGGTAGATGAGTTTGGACAAATGTACATTTACATCCACATACTTTTCATTAGTTAAAGCCATATACCACACATAAGTATATCTAAGGAAAGAGAGAATGGGTTATAATAAATGTGTTACCTTTGTAGTCTCAGTTTTCCCATCTGTGAAATTAAAGCATTACATAATATGATTTCTAAAGGCCCACATAATCTCTGATTATCAGTCTCTGATTAACAATCCTATACTGACATTTATACTGTATATCAAAATATAAATTTCTTGTTATGTTTATAGTTCCAAAATCTCAAACTACAATCTTTATCTGATTGAAATATAAAAGGGACTTGAAGATTAACTGCTATGACATTTCTCAACATTATTAGAGATGGGTTATAAGGTCTGTAAAAAACTCTTAGGACACTAATGATTAATATGCTGGAATGAAGAGCTATGCAAGGGCTAATACTGTATGAACTATTTTTAGATTTTTAAAGGCACTGGGGAAATCCACTTGAGAATCTGGACAGATGCCCTTGGATCTGGGTGCTTAATATTAATTTTCATTCCTAAGCAACTAAGTATGATGCCATAGAGTAATGGTCATTGAAAAGACCCACCATTATGTGCCACAATCTTTAGAATTTAAAAATGCTCATTAGCTAATACCAATAGATACATGTGAATCAAGAAAAAAAAATGTTGATAGATAAAATATTTCTTATAAAGAATTACTCATTTAAGCAAAACAAATATCTTATAGGCTACTATACCAAAAGCAGTAATTCTTTTATTTCCCTATAGTCAGTCCCCATTGTTTCAAAGAATTATAAAATATCTCCCAAATGTACCAATCCTTTAGCTCCTACTACCTGCTGAAACACTCTCTGGATCTCACAAACAAAGCCATCTCCCAATATGGACTCTGAGTAAAGTTAGTGAGGCTTCTGGAGACCCATGGCAAAACATCATTCATCAAGAGTTAATCATAAATGAGAGTATACATTGAATACACTGATCTTGATAACCGTGCAGAGATGCCAACAGGGTGGTTGAGCCTGGTTATGAAGGTCCAAGTCTGAGGCAGACAAAAGAAGTGTAAGCCTTAGTATACCTATGCTATAAGCCAAGAAAGGCCAGGGGAGGGTGGAGCAAGGCATTTATTAAGTGCTAAATTAAGGAGAGTGTCACAAAAATCAAGATAAAACTATTTTAATGCAATATTTTAAAAATCAAAATTAATCCAAAACATGCTGACCAAAATATCAAACTGGTAAATATAGACATGGTTAAACTCCACACCATCTTAAATTTTGCACCTCAAGTGAGTTGCCTCACTCATCTCTTCCAGGTTCCAAATCGGAAATCAAGTGTGGTAGTTACAAGATTCCCTCTATGCCTGAAAAGTAAGTCTCTAATGCTATTGAAGTTTAAGGCAATTATTCAAGAACTTTTCCTTGTCTGACAGTAACTCATGTAAATATGGCAGCCGCATACCTGCATAATACACTCATTAAAAATTGTCTCTTAATGAGATGAGTCTACCTACTCTAGGAGAACTAGTTCAAAGCTAATCTCATTCAAATTTCTACAGTCAATGTTTTTTCTAATAAATACTTGTAGACATTCTGAGAAATAAAGCACTCCTAAATAATTCTGAAATTATCCGAAAGAATAATATTTTGAACAATCAAGTGAAAACAAATTGAAAATATACTATATGTATGTGAAATCTTTATGTTTCAGAGAATAATTATAAGATTGAACAGCATTAATAAGGGAAGAAGGATAAAAACTTCAGCAATCCTTGATTCCTGGATATGAAAACTTCATTTTGGCTGATCTAAAGAAGGAAATGTGTAAGAATCATCAAATAGACAAGGCTTAATGCCCCTGGATGTTGGCATCGCTCATGAATTTGATTACACTTTCAGAAGAGATATCAGTTGTGATACCTTTGCATATCTGGAAAGAATCCATGATTTCCATGCAATTGTTTCTTATTGTCAGAATTTGACTTGAGGGCAAAAAAAGAAATAACAATTGTGTGAACTGAACTGCAATATTTATCACCTAAATTTGAGAAGTCATAATGGAATGAACAAAATGTTGTAGGGACACCAAGAGTAGGGTGATACATTCTTCCATGGTGGTGAAAAAGTAGTCAAAACAGATAATGGAAACATAACAAATGAACTAGATCTTAAAAGGTGTACCAAGACTTTTACAGATAAAAGAATGGAAGAAGGATTCCAGGCAGGATAAGCAATAAAAAATGGAATTTATAGTGATGAATAAGATATGATTATCACTCTCAGTGAGCTTAGCTGAGGGATTATGATGGACAACACAAGGTAAATGTACAAAGAACTATGAGGCAGGCATAGAAAAAAATCCTGTGGAGGCAGAGGATGAAGGAGAGACTTCTAGACTGAGGATCAGGAATAGGATTATAGAGAAGCAAACACCTGAGCTGAGTCCTAAACTATAATAGAAGGTGAAGGTGCAGGGATGGTAATAACACTATGGACCACCATGGTCAGAAGCACATAGGATGTTAAGTGAAGAAAGAATTGTTTAGTTTGAGTGAAAGATATGGTGTATGAAAAGAAAATAATGGGAAAAATGTGAGAACTTTGAGTTGGAACCAGAAAGCTGAGGGCAGAAAATCTAGATTTGTTTCTCTCAGATGATGGTTAAATGGGGAAGTGAGTCAACGATGGTTTTGTAAAGAGGCCATGAGTACAACTGTACTTTCAAAAATAAATCAGGTCATAGTGTGTAAAATGGAACTAAGGGAATAAAGATTGAAGTAGGGGATAAATAAAGAGATGATAAAAATACCTTTTAAGGAACATCATCTTAATTCAGAACATGATCCTTTAAGACAAATAGAATCTATCTTCAGGTAACTCCGAATTGCAAGAACCGCTGGCACAAATATCCTATGAAGAAGAAATCCTGGCCCTTGAATCTACCTTTAAATGAATGCTTTAGGTTGCAGCCATTTTTCTAATCCTTAATTTGTTCAATTGCTTAATTTTTAAATTTCAGAATATTACAGGAGTACAAAGGTTTTGGATACATAATTTGTTTTTGTAGAGTTTGAGTCAAAGTTATAAGTGTGCCCTTCACCCAGTTACTGTGCACTGTATCCATTAGGTGTGAATTTATCGATCCCCTTCCACCCCTCCCACCTACTTTGTCATAGTTGAGTTTTACTTCCATATGTGTATATGTGTTCATCGATTACTTCCAATTTAGTATTGAGTACATGTGGTGTACATTTTTCCATTCTTGTGATACTTTGCTAAGAATAATGGTCTCCGGTTCCATTCAGGTTGTTACAAAAGATACTAGATCAACATTTTTTATGGCTGAATAGTGCTCCATTGTATACATATACCACATTTTATTAATCCACTCATGTATTGATGGGCACTTGGGGTGTTTCTACATCTTTGCGTGTGAATTGTGCTGCTATAAATATTCAAGTGCAAGTGTCTTTTTACAAAATGTATTTCTTTCTCCTTTGGGTAAATACCTAGTGGTGGTATTGCTGGATCAAATGGTAGGTCTACTTTTAGTTCTTTGAGGTATCTCCATACTACTTTCCATAGAGTTTGTACTGGTTTGCAATCCCACTAACAGTGTATAAGTGTTTCTTTCTCTCTGTATCCTCACCAGCATCTGTTGTTTGGGGATTTTTGTTAAAGGCCATTCTCACAGGAGATACGTGATACCTCATTGTGGTTTTGATTTGCGTTTTCCCGATCATTACAGATGATGAGCATTTTTTTCAAGTGTTTGTTTCCATTAGTCAGTCTTCTTTTGAAAAGTTTCTGTTCACGTCTTTTGCCCACTTTTTCATGGGGTTGATTTTTTTCTTGCTGATTTGCTTGAGTTCTTTGTATACTCTGATTATCAGCCCTTTGTCAGAATTATAGCATGCAAATATTTTTCTCCCATTCTGTAGGTTGTCTATTTGCTCTATTGATCATGTCTTTGGCTGTGCAGAAGCTTTTGAATTTGATCAGGTCCCATTTCTTTCTTTTTGTTGTTGCTGTGATTGCCTTTGGGGTCTTCTTCATAATTTTTTTGCCTAGGGCAATATTGTCTATAAGAGTTTTTCCAACATTTTCTAACAGAATTTTTAAAGCATCATGCATTAGATTTAAGTCTGTTATCCATTGTAAATTAATTTTTGTGTGTGGTGACAGGTGTAGATCCTGTTTCAGTCTTCTAAATGGGGCTATCTAATTTTCCCAGCACCATTTATTGAATCGGGATTCTTTTCCCCAGTGTATGTTTTTTGTCTTCTTTGTCAAAGATTAGAGTGCCATATGAGAATGGTTTCATATCTAGGTTATCCGTCCTGATGCATAGGTCTATGTCTCTGTTTTTGTGCCAGTCGCATGCTGTTTTGGTTACTATAACCTTGCGGTGTACCTTGAAATCTGGTAAAGTAATGCCTCCCAATTTAGAAAAAAAAAATAGTTCTACGCTTCATATGGAACCATAAAAGGCCCCAAATAGCTAATGCAACCTTATGTAATAAGAACAATTGCTTAATGTTTGCTTCAATATTTTCCTATATCAATCATAGTGATTCTTTAAACTTTGTGAAATGCCTAACACTATTTACATATGTAAACCCAAATGGTTTCCTTCCCTATGTGTAGCCCTCTGACCTGCATGTGAGAATTACTTTCAAATGTTCTCCATTGGCCTATAGGTTCAATTTCAAGCTTCTTTGAGAGATACTAATATATATATTTATTTATTTAAAAAGCTCTATGATCTTGTCCTTGGTGGACACTCTAGACTCAATTTTTCACTGGCCTCTGCCTCACAGTTTATGTTCCAGCAACATCAAACCACATGTAGTTCTCTTCTGCTCAAAACAAGCTGTTTCTCACCTGGCTTACTAATCGCATCATTGCACAACACCACTTTCTCCCTCTCCCTAGATAACTATGACTTGTCCTGAAGCACTTCTTCTGGGAACTCTCACCCTCAGATTTCATGTACTGATATGCATCATTGGAGGCAATAGCGTCTATTGTCTGATAGAAGAAAACTGATCATAATGCTATGAAGAAAGCAGACTATGAGCTTGATTCTGCCTTACGTTAGTAGGACAAAGAAACTGAACAATAACCACTGAATTTTAATCTACTTGCTTCTTAATTGAGCCACTGAATCAATGTTGCCAATGATCTGTATTGCTGTCATGAATAAAGGTTATATCATCTCACCTACTACCCTAGGGGACAGTCTTAACCTTCTTATTAAGGCTTCAGTAAAGAATCGGAGCAAATCTTTTTATCTTTGTTGTTTGTGTGTGTGTGTGTGTGTGTGTGTGTGTGTGTGTGTTTAGGCAAATGGGTTGATTAAGCCATCCCAGCCTGTGCATTTATATTCCATCACTGTGACATAATGTCTATATGCCTTCTGAGTGTCTAAGTGCTGCATACATATGCAAATATTTACATGGAATTTACATTCACACAAATCCATTCTCACAGCAATATATTCTGTATTTTATTTAATTTTTAATTAATATTTATATCAGTGTTATAAATACTTGCAATTTACTAGCCCACTTATACTGGTTGATAATTTTCACTCCCCCACTGTAATCAAAATATAGACTTTAGGAAATTCAGAAAAGCAGGAAACCGTTAGAAATCTAGGTTCAACTTTCCATTAAGTCAGAGGCCAGTGAAAGCTATATTTCACTGGGCCAAAACTAAGGTGATGGCCAGGTCCTGCTCCCTCCAGAGGTTCTAATGGAGAATCTCTTCCTTGCCTCTTCCAGTTTATGATGGTTGCCAGCATTACTTGGCTTGTGGCCACATCTCTCTAACCTTTGCTTTTGTTGCAGAACCCTAAATTCAGGCTCATGTACTTAATGCAAAGCTGAAGCCAAGCTCTGTGATACTGGTGCTTGGCAATAGAGAAAGTTTTATTCAATCTGGCCAAGGTAAGAAGATAGAAGAGCAAAATCTCTCAGATCCATATTCCCAAAGAGGTGAAGTGGGGAGGTTTTATGCAGCTGATCTGGACAGGGAAGGGTTTCAAGGGACCAAGGGTAAAGTCAGTCTTTCTTTAGTCTCAGATAACATCTTGAGCAACCAAACTTCTGAATGTTAGTAGCTGACTTCTTCAAAGGCAGCCATTCCTTTTGCAAAACAAACTTATAAATTTGTCTTGTGATCCCAGAATGTCTCCTCCTACTTGACAAAAACAAAAACAAAAATCAGTATACCAGCAGTTAATGATTACTGTGAGAACTAGGGGTATTGGACAGGAAGTGAGCCATTGTCAGGTGCAGGAAAACAAGGACCCAGTCAGAATTTTCATTATGTCAGTCACTAAAAATGCCAGGGTACTAAAATCTCAAAGGGCTTGGCTACACCCCCATGGGCACATTGTATTATCCTCCTCTGTCTGTGTCTAGTCTACTTCTACCTCTTACTTATAAGGATACATCTATGTGATTGCACTTAGGATCCCATCTCAAGATACTCAACCTAATCACATCTACAAAATCCTTTTTCTCATATATGATGATACTCAAAGGTTCTAGAGATTATAATATGGTTATATTTGGACAGGGGGCCATTATGCAGCCTACCACAACACCCATTTCATAGAACAGATTACAGATCATAGCACAAAGAGTTTATATTCATATAATTATTTGACTACTTACCATATTTTTAAATCAGAGTTTTCGGGGTCAAACTTATCCAGTTGGCCTTGCTAGTCTTGGAAACCATGTGCACTCAAGATGAAAAGCAGTCAGGGATTCTGATACCAACTACCTCATGATGAATTGATTTTGCAGCTCAAGTAAAATTAACTTTGGTTATGATAACTGTTTGGAATAAGGAAAACTTATTTTCTGTCAATTATAAAAGTATTGCTTGCATATCATACAATGTTAAAGGAGGAAAAGAAAAGTATAAACCAAAAAATAAAAATCACCTGTAATCTCTTAATCCATAGATAATCACTGCTAATATCATGTTTATTTCCAGTACATTTTATATGTATACATATATATGCATGCTTAAATGAATACATTTTGGTTTTGGTATATGTGTTTCTAATAATTTAAAGTATATTATTTTATATAGAGTTATATATATATAATTTTTCTAATGATTTAAATCACATTATATGGAACATTTTATAACTAATATTTATTCACTAGGCATTGTATCATTAGCACGTTCCCATGACATTAAAAATTCTTTCTAAACATCACTTTAATAGCTACATAGTGGTCCATTGTATGGATGTATCATAATTTACTTTACCATTCCCTTGATGTTATGCAATTGGGCTGTTTGTAAATGACTTTTCAAAGCATTAAACACAATGCATAGAAAGAAAGGCATACAGAGGAAACTCATACAGAGAGAATAAATAATGTGCCAAAATTCACACAATTAGTAAGCAGTGGAGCCAGGATCCAAATTCAAGCTGTGGGGCTTAGGGCACTGGACAATATATGCAACCTGATTTATATTATATTATATTACATTATACTGTGTTATGTTATGTATGCTATGTTGTATTATATTGTCATGCATTCTTAAAGGATTTAGGAGTTAGACACAAAACAATATAACATTAAGAACATAAGAAGCTAAAAGTAGAACTACAATTTGATCCAGCAATCCCATTACTGGGCATATACCCAAAAGAACAAAAGACACTCTATAAAAAAGACACCTGCACTCGAATGTTTATAGCAGCACAATTCACAATTGCAAAGTTGTGGAAACAACCCAAGTGCCCTTCAATACATGAGTGGATTAATAAAATGTGGTATATGTATATCATGGAGTTCTACTCAGCCACAAAGAAACAATGGTGATCTAGCACCTCTTGTATTATCCTGGATAGAGCTGGAGCCCATTCTACTAAGTGAAGTATCCCAAGAATGGAAAAACAAGCACCACATGTATTCACCATCAAATTGGTATTAACTGATCCACACTTAAGTGCACATATAGGATTAACATTCATCAGGTGTCAGGCAGGTGTGCGGGGGAGTAGGGATTGGTATATTCACACGTAATGGGTGCAGTGCACACTGTCTGGGGGATGGACATGCTTGGATCTCTGACTCAGGTGGAGCAAGGGCATTATACGTAATCTAAATATTTGTACCCCCGTAATATGCTGAAATTTAAAAACAGGTAAAAAATATTTTAAAAAAAGAAAACATAGGTAAATACATATTTCTGATCTACCTCCACCAGCAAAGTTCACAGAATGTAGGCTAGATCCCAAGGAGGGATATTAGAATAGCCATTTCTAGATAAGTGACTTATAGGTACTGATATGTGGGCATCTACCATACTGAAGTCTACCAGGTCAACAGCTTGTTGTATTTACTCAGAGTTTCCAAATATATCTTTACTGTCTCATTATTAAATATGCAGACAGCCAAGGGACCACAGACATTGAGAAAATCCTCCAAAGGAAAGATAGAGACCAAAATAAATAATCATAAGAAAATATAGAAATAATTTAAGGAACAAAAGTTGATAACTTCACTAATAATCACTAATAATCTCAGATAAAGTAGACAAAATATTAATTCCATATAACAGAGCAGGCTACTGTTAAATAAGGAGCACTTCAGGAACAAGAAAATGGCCTTTAAAGTAAAAATATGATTCCCCAAATGTGTTAAATCTTAGTAGAAAACTTTGAGATTATAGTACTCTCCTGTCTCTCATTGCTGCTGTCACATTGACCTTTTTTTAGTTCTTTGAATATTTCAATTGGTGTCTTGCCCTTGGGCTTTTGCAATGTATTTCCTCTGCCCTGGGCAGCTTTTCCTTCTGAACTTCAAATAGCCGGCTCCTTTTTGTCATTCAGCTCAAAGACCAAACACCATGTCCTTAGAGTTCTGAAGTCTCTTTATTTGTAATTATATTCTCATCACTCTTTATTAGCCTTATACTGCTACCTTTTTCTTTACAGTATTTATCAGTACCTGGAATTATTTTATTTATTCACTTACTTATATAATTTTGAATTGTTTTTCTTCCTTTCTAGATATAAGGTCCATGAGGGCAGAGACTTTGCTCTGTCTCTTTTATTCCTTGATATCCCTCCAGTACCCAATAAGTTCCTGGCACATTGTCAATGACCCATAACTATATGTAGCATGAAACAAATTTACCAAGATGGCAACAATGTTGTTTGGGGACAAAGGTTAGGGAGATTTTTAAAAATAATTTTTTATGAGTTTTACCATTTTTAAGTTTCCATAAGACTTTAAAATGTCCACAGTTTAAAAATAACATGTTGATGCTATAGATTAGAAAATATACAGTACAAATGGTCCTCTGAAATAGAATCTACTGAATTTTTCCAGATTCTGCCCACTGAAATGTTATGAAAATTAGACATCCTTTTAAAATACAACTTTAATGGAGATTTGAGATGATAATCTAATCTTGTCCTTTCCTTCCTGGATTCCCAACGTAAGGGAATATAAAATCAGAACAGTGGGAATCTAGGTCAGATTTGAAATGTCCCTTTCCTCTCCCAGTTTTGGCAATTTAGTTGATTGGCAGCACCCTATTGCTGAAAACCACAAGCCCAACTTTCAGCACCTCCCTCTCTAAATGCACAGCCTCCTGGCCCAGTGCTTAGTATGCGGGTATTAGCACAGAGTAGGGCATCAAAAAATGTCATTTCACAGGTCTGAAAACATAACTTACTATTTTCTGATTAACTTCATTTTTTTTTCTTTTTTTAATTCAGCATATTATAGGGGTACAAATATTATTGTTATGTATATTGCCCATGCCCCCCTGCCCCCTCGAGGAAGAGCCTCAAGCATGACCATCCCCCATACCTTGCACATCTCACTCATTATGTTTGTATATACCCATCCACTCCTCCCCCCTCCCACCCACCCAACACCCAACAATTGTTATTCCTATATGTCCACTTAGGTGTTGATCCGTTAATACCAATTTGCTGGTGAGTACATGTGGTGCTTGTTTTTCCATTCTTGAGATACTTCACCTAGTAGAATGGGTTCCAGCTGTATCCAGGAATATACAAGAGGTGCTATATCACCATTGCTTCTTAAAGCCGAATAGTACTCCATGGTATACATATACCATATTTTGTTGATCCACTCATGTATTGATGAGCACCTGGGTTGTTTCCACAACTTTACAATTGTGAACTGTGCTGCTATAAACATTCGAGTGCAGGTGTCTTTTTCATAGAGTGATTTTTGTTCTTTTGTGTATATACCCAGGAATGGGATTGCTGGATCAAATGGTAGATCTACTTGTATCGCTTTAAGATATCTCCATATTGCTTTCCACAGAGGGTGAACTAGTTTGCAGTCCCAACAGCAGTGTAGAAGTGTTCCAATCTCTCCGCATCCACGCCAACATTTATTGTTTGGGGACTTTTTGATAAAGGCCATTCTTACCGGAGATAAGTGATATCTCATTGCAGTTTTGATTTGCAATTCCCTGATGATTAGAGATGTTGAGCATTTTTTCATATGTTTTTTGGCCATTATTCTGTCTTCTTTTGAAAAATTTCTGTTCGTGTCCTTTGCCCACTTTTTGATACGGTTGTTTGATTTTTCCTTGCTGATTTTCCTTACTTCTAAATAGATTCTAGTTATCAGCCCTTTGTCGGATGTGTAGCTTGCGAAAATTTTCTCCCATTCTGTGGATTGTCTGTTTGCTCTCTTGACAGTTTCTTTGGCTATGCAGAAGCTTTTTAAATTGATCAGGTCCCATTTATTTATTTTTGTTGCTACTGTGATTGCCTTTGGAGTCTTCTTCATAAATTCTTTGCCTAGGCCAATGTCTAGAAGAGTATTTCCAATGTTTTCCTCCATAATTCTAATAGTTTCACACCTAAGGTTCAAGTCTGTTACCCAGCGTGAGTTGATTTTTGTGAGAGGTGAAATGAGTGGGTCCTGTTTCAGTCTTCTACATGTGGCTATCCAGTTTTCCCAGCACCATTTATTGAATAAGGATTCTTTCCCCCAGTGTATATTTTTGTCTGCCTTGTTGAAGATTAGTTGGCTATGTGAGGATGGTTTCATATCTGGGTCCTCTGTTGTGTTCCACTGGTCAATGTCCCTGTTATTGTGCCAATAAAAAGCTGTTTTAATTACTATAGCCCTGTAGTATACTTTCAAGTCTGGTAAATTGATACCTCCTATTTTGTTTTTATTGCCTAGGATTGATTTTGCTATAGGGGGTCTTCTCTGGTTCCATACGAAGTGTAAAATTATTTTTTCTATGTCTGTAAAAAATAATGATGGTATTTCAATAGGGATTTCATTGACTCTGTCAATCACTTTGGGTAGTATAGACATTTTAACAATGTTGATTCTGCCGACCCAGGAGCATGGTATATACTTCCACCTGTTTACATCCTCTGCTATTTCCTTCTTCAGTGTTTCATAGTTCTCCCTGAAGAGGTCTTTCACTTCCTTAGTTAAATATATTCCTTGGTACTTTATTGTCTTTGTTGCTATTTTGAAGGGAATTGAGTTTTTGATTTGGTTCTCGCTTTTACTGTTGTTGGCATATATGAATGCCTTTGATTTCTGTGTATTGATTTTGTATCCTGAGACTTTACCAAATTCATTTATCAATTCAAGGAGTCTCTTGGTTGAAACCTTGGGGTTTTCTAGGTATAATATCATGTCATCAGCAAAGAGTGAGAGTTTAATCTCTTCTTCTCCCATTTGGATGCCCTTAATTCCGCTCTCTTGTCTGATTGCTGTAGCAAGGACTTCCAGCACTATGTGAATAGAAGTGGAGATAGTGGGCAACGTTGTCTTGTTCCAGTTCTGAGTGGGAATGCTTTCAATTTTTCCCCATTCAGTATGATATTGGCTGTGGGTTTATCATATATGGCTTGTATCATTTTTAGATAGGCCCCGTGTATGCCTATTTTGTTGAGCGTTCTTATCATAAAAGGGTGTTGAATTTTGTCATATGATTTTTCTGCGTCTATTGAGAGGATCATATGGTCTTTGTTTTTGCTTCTGTTTATATGGTGAATTACATTTATAGATTTGCGTATGTTGAACCATCCCTGCATTCCTGGGATGAAGCCCACTTGGTTGTGATGGATTATTTTCTTCACATGCACGTGGATTCGGTTGGCTAAGATTTTGTTGAGAATTTTTGCATCTATATTCATAAGGGGTATTGGTCTGTAGCTTCCTTTTTTTGTCGCATCCTTTCCTGGTTTTGGTATCAGGGTTATGTTCGCTTCATAAAGTGTTTTGGGGAGGAATCCATCCTTCTCGATGTTGTGGAATAATTTCTGCAGTATATCACCAGTTCTTCTTTGTAGGTGTGGTAGAATTCGGGTGTGAAACCATGTGGTACAGGAATTTTCTTTTTAGGAAGGTTTTTAATTGCTGTTTCTATTTCAGCACTTTATATTGGTCTGTTCAGGAATTCTAATTCTTCCTGGTTGAGCCTAGGGAGGCTTTATGTTTCTAAGAAAGTGTCCATTTCCTCCACATTTTCCAGTTTGTTTGCATAGAGGTTTTTGTAGTATTGTTAAATTATATCTTGTATCTCCATGGCATCTGTTGTAATTTCTCCTTTATTGTTCCTGATGGAGCTTATTAGATATTTTTCTTTTCTGCTTTTTGTGAGTCTAGCCAAGGGTGTGTCAATCTTGTTTATTTTTTCAAGGAACCAACTTTTTGTTTTATTAATCTTCTGTATAGTTTCCCTTTTGTCAATTTCATTTTCATTTCATTTCAATTTCATTTGATCAAATTCATTTGATCTTAATGATTAAACTACTTCTGCTGGGTTTGGGGTCGGTCGGTTCTTCTTTATCCAGCTCTTTGAGATGATTCATTAGGTTGTCTATTTCAGATCTTTTCAACTTTTGGATATAGACATTTATGGAAATAAACTTTCCTGTCAGGACTGCTTTAGCTGTGTCCCACAGGTTTTGATAACGTGTGTCTCCTTTGTCATTTAGTTCAAAGAATCTTTTGATTTCCATCTTGATTTCCTCATTTATGAAGTGATCATTCTGTAGAAGGTTGCTTAGTTTCCATGACTTTGTGTAGAAATGAGAGTTCCTGTTAGGGTTGATTTCTACATTCATTCCATTCTTATCTGAAAAGATACATGGTATAATTTATATTTTTTTAAATTGTTTGAGACATGCTTTGTGTCCTAGGATGTGGTCAGTCTTAGAGAATGACCCATGAACTGATGAGAAGAAGGTATATTCAGTGGTTTTGTGGTAGAATGTCCTGTAAATGTCAGTAAGGACCATTTGTTCTAAGGACTTGTTTAAGTCCATTATTTCTTTGTTGATTTTCTCTTTGGAGGATCTGTCCTGTGCTGTCAGTGGGGTGTTAAAGTCTCCGACTATTATGGTGTTGTTGTTTATACATTTGTTTATATCAAGTAGAGTTTGCTTTTTGAATCTGGGTGCACCTAGGTGGGTGCATATATATTCAGAATTGTTATGTGACCTTCTTTGTCTTTTAGTACTTTTGTTGATTTAAAAATTAAGTTATCTGTAATCAGTACTGCCACTCCAGCTTTCTTTAGGCTTCCATTTGCTTGAAATATTGTTCTCCACCCCCTTACCTTTAGTCTAACTGAATCCTTGCAGGTTAGATGTGTTTCCTGAAGGCAGCAGATACTTGGCTTGTATTTTTTTATCCCTTCTACCAGCCTATGTCTCCTGATTGGAGAGTTCAACCATTCACATTTATTGAGATAACTGATAATGGGACCGATTTCTGTTCATTATGTTGGATTGAACTTTGTTGCTTTGTTTTCTCTCTTGAGCCATTGTGGTATCTGGGCCTTGATCTTTAGCTTTTGAGTAGATTTACATTCATGAGTTTTTATTGTGCTGATCCGTGGGTAACACTGTTTTCAGTACTTCTTGCAGGGCTGGTCTTGTCTTGGGGAATTCCCTCAGTCTTTGCTTATCTGAGAATGTCTTGATTTCTCCGTAGACAAAACTTAGTTTTACAGGGAATAAGATTCTAGGTTGAGCATTATTCTGTTTCAGAAGAGTGAGAATGGGGCCCCAGTCTCTCCTTGCTTGCAAAGTTTCAGTAGAGAAGTCTGGCGTTATTTGGATTGGCTTTCCTTTGTACGTTACTTGCTTGTTTCATCTTACAGCTCATAGAAGGGCCTCTTTAGTTGATGTTTTGGTCAGTCTGATGACTGCATGTCATAATATCTTCCTGTTTGCATTGAATCTCCCAGCGGTCCTTGGAGCTTCTTGAACTTGAATATCAAGATTTTTAGCAAGGCCATGGGAAATTTTCCTCTATTATATCTTCAAATAGCTTGTCCAACCCTGGAGAGGGCGGAGCAAGATGGTGGATTAGAAACACCGCCAGACAGAGTGTCTCTGCAGAAAAGATAGCTTCTAGAAGAGATTAGAGGAAAGAAGCAAGCAGACAACCATACATCAGATGGGAGAAAGATGGAGCGGCACCGGAAACTACAGGAGACTCCACGGGAGGAGGTTGCAGAGGAGAATTAGGAGAAGAGACCTCCCAAGCCAGCAGCTTGGAGACCAGCGGCAAGGGCTTTCTTACTGAGTGGGGCCATCCCAACCCCTCCCTGACAGCTTTTCCCGGAAACAGAGAACAGGACTTTGACACCTGCTAACACCATTTGTGGTGCTTGAGGGCAGGCTTACCCAACCCAGCTCTGCCCAGTCTCACTCCCAGACCAGCCCTCAATGAAGTGGAGAATAAAGACACACCTGGAAATCCCAGGGCCCCACCCACCACCTGAGTGCCTCTCCAGAGGAACAAGAGCTGGTAACAGGACCCAAAAACAGCAGTGTAGACTGCTCCTCTGAGCAAGTGCCACCTACTGACAGGGAGGACATTCTGCACACCATTTTATGGCATGTACTGACTCATGGTGCAGGGTGTGGTCGAATCTCACCCACAAACACCACCTACTGGCTCAGAGATTAAA
>VBSM01003018.1:8113614-8127790 GCA_008086735.1 Cheirogaleus medius
ATCTTTGTGGAAAACAATTTGGAGATACCTCAAGCAGCTAGCAATAGAAATACCCAGCAATAGCACTGTTGGGCATCTACCTCAAAGAGCATAAGTCATTCTATTATAAAGACATCTGCACCTGTATGTATGGCAGCACAATTCACTATTGCACGGTCATGGAAACAACCCAAGTGCCCGTCAATTCATGAGTGGATAACTAAAATGTGGTATATGCTCACAATGGAATATTATTCAATTCTAAGAAACGACAGTGAGCTAACACCATTTATGCTATCCTGGATTAAGTTTAAGCCCGTTATCCAAACTGAAGCGACACAAGATATGGAAAAAGGGCTCCACATCTACTCGCCATCAAATTGGTACTGACTGTTTAAAACTATGGTGCTCAAAGGGTGGTAGTGTACACCAGGGTTTCGGGAAGGTGGGCACGACCCTCATCATAGAGATGTGGAGAGCATTATGGGGGTGTAGGGCATACTTGTAACTCTTCTTAGGGAGAGGCAAAGTTATACAATGTATCCAAAGTATAAAAAAATATATTTTGTTGTATGAAGGGCAGGCGGGAGTGGGGAGGAAGTGTAGAGTTACGTACTGAATGCCGTGCGCGCCACCTGGGGATTGGACTCACTTGGAGCTCTGGCATGTCAGGGAGGAGGAGTGGTAGGGGCAATGTATGTAACCCTAACAATATTTGTACCCCCATTATATGATAAAATAAAAAAAAAGATTGAAGTCTGGCAGAATGATGTCTCCTAATTTATTATTTTTGCTTAAAATTGCTTTGACTATACAAGATATTCTCTCATTCAAGATGAAGTATAGAATAATTTTTATTTCTAAATCTGTAAAGAGTGGTGGTGGAATTTTCATAGCGATTGCATTGATACAGAGATATGTGTTTATATTAATAGCTTACCTGCTCATCTCCCAAGATTATAATGAGGGTGACATTTGAAAATGTGAGAATGTTAATTATGATTAAGTGCCCTTACCAATTGTAGTTACTATTAACTCACAAAGCCACCCACCTTACCCACAGAAAGCTTTGGAATGAGTCATCCAGATAATTATCCAGCCATTGACTTCATTTTCCACAGGTAGACACAGCTTCACAGAATGATTATATCCTCTCCTGTACATATAACTGAAATGTATCAAATTCCTATACATATATGTATGTGTTTATATTTGTATATATACATCCATATGTATACATACATATGTATACATTTGTTTTAAAACAGGTGAATAAAGAATAATGTGATTTATTGAGAGACTTACAAATAGGCTGATTTTTATGAATGCCACTTAGAGTTAACAGAAACCATTTTAAATGTTAATAAACCTACCAAATTAACAAACAAAAAACCACAATGCAAATTGTTTATGCTTCCAGATGTTACAGAAAACTAAAATTAAATTCTACTTAAGTAGGTATTCAGGACACAGTATATATTCAATAAATATTTGCTGAATGAGTGAATAGATTTATGAAAAATAAAAATCAAAGCCTTTTGTCTTTATTTAAATATACTTTCTCAGTAAGATATGCTATGACCTCCATATTTTGAATTGCATCTCTTCCCCAAAAATGATGCCTGAAAAACAGCTGCTCAAAAAAAAAAAAAAAAGAAAAGAAAAGAAAAGAAAAGATTTGATATTTAAAAGAATCCATGGCTTTTTTTCAAATTAATGCCCTCTTCTCCAAATCAACTGCTAATACTTTAGCATCATACCTCATTGTCTTTCATATGGACTATTACAATAGTCTCCTAATAGATCCCTTCCTCACATCTCCAAAGGAATTTCTCTACGGCATTCAAAACAATCCGTCTGAAATTCAGGATTTATTATGCTCTTCTGTGACTTAAAACCCTTAGGGAAAAATCCAAACTCCTTTTCTTAAGCTAGAAGACCTGACTTGTGATAGTCTCTATGTCTCCTTTCAACCACATCTCCTCTCCTGTACTTACACAAATTTTAAACTCCCTTTCTCATGACCTAAACCAGTTCTCCTAAGAATAATATGTGAAGGAGTTACCCACAGTAAATGGCCATTCTTCCATTGGCTCAGGCTGTAAACCTTGGAGACATCCTTCTGCACATCCCACATATAATCCATCAACAAAATATGTTGCCTCTGCCTTCAATGTACACCCCAAATCTAACCACATCTCAATGCATCCATCATGGCCATTTTAGGTAATGTGAACACCATCATCTCTTGACTAGGTTATTGTAATTAATTTCTAACTGGCCTTCCTGATTCTACTCTTGCCCTTCTACAGTCCATTATCCACAAGCATCTAAGGTAACCTTTATAATACAACTTAGACATACTCTTCTCTTACTTCTTGTCCTCTTAAATTGCTAATAGTGACTATCTCACTTAGAAAAAAAGAAAAAAAATAATCCTTCCCACGGCCTACAAACCTTCCATGGCCTGGCCCCTGTCTAGATGTCCAACATTATTGAATAACATTCTTTCTCTTCCTAACTGGGCTGCACTCACACTTACCTCCATATTTCCTTAAATCTTAGAGCTATTCCTGTTTCAGGACCTGGAACTTACCGTTCCCACTACATCGCTTGCTCTCTCATTTCATTCAAGTTTCTGCTGAAATGTCACCATTTCAGAAACCCCATTTTAAAAGCCTTCTCCTTATTCTCTATTTTCTTACCTTGTTTTATTTTTCTTCATTGTACTTATCCTCATCTCACATTATAAATTTATTCACTTATCTGTTTATTGTCCAGATATCTCACTAAAATGCAAGCTCCATCATGGAAGGCACTTTTCTTTATTCACTGCTATATCCCAAGGGCCTGGAATAGTGTTTGGGACACAGCAAGCAACCAATAACTATTTGTTCAGTGAACAAATACTTTCCTTTCTTTGTATATGCTATTTTCTCACATTATTTATTTTTTTTACCTTTTGTGAAATATGCAAAGCATTTTTCAAGGCCCAACTCAATTGTTACTTCTTCTGTGAGGTACCCTTTACTCCATCACACTATACCCAAGGAAAAATCAATCTATCCTTTCCTTAACTTGCCTTAACATTTAATCCACACCCTTACAGCAGTGCAACCTTTGCATTGTACCATTTTCTTTCTTCCTCAAACTGAGCAAGTTACTTCCATCCCACTTTGGTAGCCCCTTTAGGACAGAGACTATGTATATTCTTTAATAATGCTCCACTTCTTATGCAGGACTGGCTACATAATTTGCAGAGTGTCATGTAAAATGAAAATGTGGATCACCTTAAGAAGTTTTCCTACATCCCTATGCTGCTACAAACAGAGGTAGCTAAGTCTTCCTCAATATTTTCACAACTCTCCAAATTTACCTTTATGAACTTGTAACATATACATTGCAATTGTTTGTCTACTTGTCATTCCTGAGTTCTACCAGATAGCAACTTTGACTGATTTATCACAGAGCCTGTACATATTAGGTAAATAAATGCTTGTTGATCAGATGAGAGTCTACTGGAAAACCCAGACCTCCTTTGTTATGTATAGGAAAATAAATTTTGCATATTTATATACAAACAACTCAAAACAACATCATTAATATAGCTGATCCCAGAGTGCCTCATGTAAAGGCCTACACTTTCAAAAGAATTTTTTTCTTGCTCTCTTCATCAAAGCATTCTGAAGATGATAATACCAAGCCTTTGAACTCTGTGTATTCCAGATGAACTGGATCTGTGCCATATTATGTACTTTGATAAATTTTAAAGTGGAATCAGCTAAAATATTGGCATGAGACATTTGGGATGGGAATTGAAAAGTAATTTAGAAATAAAGCAAATCATATTTATTTCCCACTGATATTTATTTATGTTTTGATTCCCTTGGCAGCCCCTAATACATTAACTTCTATCTTCTTTCTTATATTCTCATTGTATGTGCTCATTCTTGTTTTCTGTGAATCACAGAGAGAATTTTCTAGTCTCCTATAGTTTTACTGTATGGTAAAAAAACTGCTCTAAACATAATTGTATTATTTTCTTAAAGGTAAACAATTGTTAAAATTCAGAATCTAATTGGATAATTAAAATTTCAAAGAAGCATAACAGCAATTTAGTTTGTATAAATTGTCTTTAAAATGATGATCCCAATCTTATTTTTACTGTTCAAAGCATTTAGTTTTAAGCAGAGCCACTATTATGAGTTGTTAGTTTACACAGAAACGTAGTAAAAGGCCTGGTCACCAGAGAACAATATTAATTCATAATGAAGCCTTACTAAGTAGCTCTAAGTGCATTCTCACATTTAAACACCACACAGGAGCCTTGCTGAAACATGGGATGTAATAAAAACCATCTGCTGCCTAAACTAACTAAATCTCCTTGCATGGGTCTAAGAATTTTGTGATCCCGGTTTTATTAGTTTGAAGCTCTAGGGTCCAACTAGCTAATATAGTAGCTAGATTAATAATTCAAAAATTTCCTCAATAGTTCACTATGGTTCAAAAAACATTGAACAACAGACTCTTAAAGTTGGACTGGCTCATTCTATTTTAATTGTCCACCAAGAGGAGGGGTCCCTTCTATAGAATTCATACAGATAGAAAGGAACTTATGTAACCTGAAAAATTATAACCTATTAAAAATCTATATAAACATCATTGTCTATAATGTAACATCTGAAGAATTTTCCTTTTAATCTGGAAGAAGACAAAGAGACTGACCATCACCACTTTTGTTAAAGTTTGTACTGTAGGATCTAGTCAGAATAGTTAGACAAATAATAATAATAAAGCTATAAGAATTGAAAAATAAGAAACAAAACTGTCATTATTTTCAGATTACTTAGCTTTCTGTCTACAAAGAAAAGCAAAAATCACCTAAAATTATGAGAAATAATTAGAGTTTTGTTAGTAGACAATATATGAGTATATAATATTAACAACAAGAAGCATAAAGACTTATATAGCATTTATTGTGAGTCAGGTGCTATCATAAGCACTTCAGTTATATTAACAACCTTCAATAATCACAACGACCTAACAAGAAATTGTTCTTATTTTACATGTGAGGAATCTGAAGCAGAAAGAAGTTTAGTAATTTTAATAAGTTTATATAATAAAATTGACAGAGCCAGGATTCAAATCTAGGCAGGTACCTCTAGAGACCAACCTCATAACCACTAACCTATATTCAATAGTACTGCTCTGTACTGGAAGCAGAATCAGAAAAAAAATATTTTAAAAGATGCAAATTATGTAACCAAAACATGTGTAACCCCATACTACTCTGAAATAAAAAAAGATGTGATCTGTAATATCAACAGAAGATAGAAACTTTCTCAGAATAAAACTATCAACAGATGACCATGACTTATACAGAGAAAATTGTAAAATGGTAATGAAAAATAAGAGCTAAATAATTAGATATATATCATGAACATAGAAAAGCTCATTCAATATCATAAGGATATTCTGCCCAAATTGTTCTTAGATTCTATTAAATACCAATTAAAATCCCAACAGAGTGTTTCAAGGAAATTGGGAATCATATTCTAAAATTTGTACAAGGAATAGTCAATACTCTATGGAAGAAGAAAAATAAGGTTAGTGTACACATTTTACTATTATGTTACAGCTATTAAGGCAGTGTGGTATTGGCACAAAGAGAGAATGACACTGACCCATGGGACAAAAGGTAAAAGTCTAGGAGACCCACAGATATATGGAAATTTGAAATATATGCCAGAGGTGGTATTACAAACAAATGAGAAAGGATGGGCTATCAACAAATGATAATAGATAATTGGTTAGTTTGTTTAAAAAAATGAATTATGTCTATATCTCACAGTATACATAATAATTGAAAAAAGGTTATAAACTTCAATAACAAACTTATGAGGTAGGTACTATTACTAAGGCCATTTTAAATGCTGGGCACAGAAAGGTTATGTACCTTGCCCAAGATGACCTGAGCTTTGACCTTGGGTAGTGTGACTCTACAGTGTGTGACTGTATCGACCATGCTATGCCACCTTGTGGAGCCTGCTCCTCTCTCCTCACTTACAACCCCACAGCCAGCCAGCCGCCTTGGTGTTTGTTCAATACATTAAGCAGGTTCCCATCTCACATCAGGACTTTTACAATTGCTTTACCCTCTGCCTGAAGGCTCTCTTCTCTTTGATATTTTCATGGCATATTCTCTCATCTCCTTCAGTTTTTCACTTGCATGTCACTTTTTTCTCAGTGAGGCCTTTCTTGACTGCTCTATATAAAGTCTACCTATCCCCATTATGTCCTCTTTTCCTCCTATGCTTTATTTTTTCCATACCACTTAGCAAATCTGTTGTATTACATATTTTACTAATTTATTTTATTTATTTCCTTTCATCCCCCAAAACAATGTAAGCTGCATAAAGGCAAGGATTTACATCTCTCTTGTTTTCAGCTGTATCTTAAGTGCCTAGAACAGTGCTTGGCATAGAGTAGAAAATATTTGATGAGGTAATGGATGAATTATTGAATTAATTTACTAAGTAGTTTATAAGGCTTCCAGTCTATCTCAACCACCCACTTCCTGCCAATTCTGCTCTCAGTTGTGACACTGAAATCTCTTCAAAGCAACTGTGCCTGGATAACTTATTAAGATGTTGCTTTATGTTTTGTTATTTTTGATGATGGACTTTTGAAAGAGTGGGGAAAACATACACTTTTATTCCTCATGTTAAGAAGGCACTCAAATTCTGTGTTTGGGGTGCTTGATTATTTGTTTAAGGAGTGACAACCTTGTTCCTGTGTTCACCAGATTCAAAATCCAAAGTGATATAGTACCTCAAAGACACTCACATGCATGGGATTTCCTTTTGTAGTTTAGGCCCACTGATAGGCTGAAGTTGAGGAGACCATCTTGACCCAGGAGAGAAGGGGAACTCTGAAATTTTCAGAGAGGGGAATGAGACATGAGCAACATTCTCTCCATTTCCTTTTGTATAGCATACCCCACAGTAAACTGTAAAGGATATTAAATAAGGCATAATATATACATGGAAATCTAAAATCATCCAAGGGTGAAATCATTTCTTTCTTTTTTTTAATTTGTTTTTATTTCAGCATATTATGGGGGTACAAATATTATGGTTATGTATATTGCCCACGCCCCCCTCCCCCCTCTAGGCAGAGCCTCAAGCATGGCCATACCCCATACATTGCACATCTTACTCATTATGTTTGTATATACCCATCCCCTCCTTCCCCCTCCCACCCGCCCAACACCCGACAAATGTTATTCCTACATGTCCACGACACCTGCACCAGAATGTTTATAGCAGCACAGTTCACAATTGCAAAGTTGTGGAAACAACCCAGGTGCCCAACAATACATGAGTGGATCAACAAAATGTGGTATATGTATACCATGGAGTACTATTCGGCTTTAAGAAACAATGGTGATATAGCACCTCTTGTATACTCCTGGATACAGCTGGAACCCATTTTACTAAGTGAAGTATCTCAAGAATGGAAAAACAAGCACCACATGTACTCACCAGCAAATTGGTATTAACGAAATCATTTCTTTTTGGAGACTTTAGAGTTAAGTTTTCAAGTAGATTTTGAACTATGTGGGTCTATGGTTTCCTACAAAACCTACTTTAGTATTAATCAGTGAAATGTAATTCAATATCATAACCATAATAAAAAGCACAAGTAAAAAAATTACTCTGAATTCACCATGAACCAACAATCTTAATAAAAAACAGACACGAGTTCTATACAAATTCAAAAAATGTAAAAATCCCTAAAATATGAGCAGTACTGAATTGTTCCTATCATGGCAAGGGGGGGGGTTGCTCAGAGACAGTTGTAATTTAGTTTCAGTTGAAACTAAAGTTGTGCCACATTTCTTGCAACGAGGATTGTGGAGCACAATTATACTTGTTTTGCAAGCTTGACCACTTTTCTTCTCTGCTCAAAACACTCTAATGATTCCCCATTGCCTTCAAGATAAGGCCACAATTCCTTAGGGTAGCAAACACTACCCTTTAGAATCAAGCGCCTGAAAATCTTTGCCCTTACAATGTCCCCTTATACTCAGTTTCCAATCACATCTGCAGTCTCCCACACATACCATTCCCTCTCTCATTTCTTGCTTTTGTCCATGCTGTTCCAGTTTCTTGAAATTGACTATCCACTTTCTTGTTCTTCACCAGGAGAACTGACTTATCCATTAAGTTTCTACTTCAGGGAGACTTTTTCATCATCTTACTTCTGCCCAGGGCCCCGCTCACACCCCTTCCCTGTACTTGCACAAGCCCCTGCCTGCCCACCACAATACTCATCACATGAGTATAATTGTCTGTTTGTATGTCTGTCACCTTCATCAGGCTATGAGTTCCAGAAGGACAAGCGTTGTCTATCTTGCCTTTTTATCCACAATGCCTGCCATACAGTAGATGCTTAGTAAATATTTGTTGTATGAGTGGATGAAGTAGAAATCACTTCTAATAGGAACTATTAAACAATGGAGTGAAATACCTCAGAAGGCAGTAGGTTCCTCATAACTGGTAGTATCCAAGCAGATCATAATCTACTACCAGTCTAGGAGGTTGTTGCTGGAACATATATTTCAA
This sequence comes from Cheirogaleus medius, assembly GCA_008086735.1. Classification (NCBI taxonomy): domain Eukaryota; kingdom Metazoa; phylum Chordata; class Mammalia; order Primates; family Cheirogaleidae; genus Cheirogaleus; species Cheirogaleus medius. Next base: position 8,122,221 of record VBSM01003018.1, read on the forward strand.
GTAAGGGTTAAGCAAGGGGACTCCTGAGGTCCTTTGTGACTTTGATTTCAAGTAAAATAAATCTCTACAATGCCAAAAAAAGAAGTAATTCTATCAGTTCAATTAATCCATCATGGTTGATTTCAAAATGAGGTTGAACTACCATCTGATATGAATCTCCTGCTTTTGGCTAGATGCATTCACATATATTTTCTTTTTGTTCTCACTGTTATGTATTCGCAGAGCCAAGGTTCAGATTTTGCCCTGTCAGACTCAGAGTTCAGGGACTTCTCCATTATATCCTACTTAAATTATCCCTTATAGTGCCAAGATTCCAGAGAAAGTTGCATTAACCTAATGTAGAAGATCAGAGACACTTGGAAAGAAAGATTGCCTAAGGGAAAGTTTGCTAACTGAGGCTCAATGTTTGGTATGTTCCCCTTGTCCTGCTTTCTACTAACCCCTTTCTTTATGTTTTCCTATTTCCCTCAGAATGGCACTGGACTTTTTTAATAAGTGAAACAATCTCATCCCATAAGGAAACATAAATGAGCTCATTACTAATAATATTAATTTGTGCCAATCTTCAAAGAATTCATCAAGCCTGCTTTGGAATTTGATAGATTGTTTTAGGAATCACTGAAAAATAAAGCATTGAAAAGTCTGAATGGAAAGCAGTTCTAGTTGATGAATTGGACTATATTTTGGGTTCTTTCCATGGGGTTTTGGGGAGACTTCTTTAGGTAAAAATATATCACAAATTATGCATGCTCTGTGTCAGAAATTAATGATCAGAACTATGAATATTGCAATATTGAGAATTTCAACTCTCCAAGCAATATTTCATCTTCACTTACAAATATATGCAGAAAACAAGTTTATATTAAATTTTTCTTTTTTATGTCATGACATCAGAACACTACTGTACTAATATTATTTTTTAGAGAAGGGAGAATGTTAATTTTTATTTAACTTTTTCTCCAATGTCAGCCATGAAAATAAATTATGAGGGGAACATAGTAATAATATAGTAATACCTGTCATTGATCTTGTTTTCCTTTTTCATCTCTCTTTCCCTTCAGCCAGGAAATGAATGATAAAGTTATAAAGGAGGGAATACAACTGTGTATGCCCATCTAGAGCATTTGGATTTTAATAATATATAGATCGCATTCATCAAAAATGATAAAGCTCAATGTCTTATTTGAAACATTTATCCCAAACTTTAAACTTTATAACATTAATTTTTATATCCTTCAAAAATAGCTATAACATGATTATTAATTTCTATGAAAGAGAATAATGTATGTGAAGAACAACTCACATAATGATGTATTGAGTGACAAAAATATTATTTAATGTTATTTTTTTCCTTTTTCCTTTCCAAAATAATATTAAATAACACAACTGTGTGGGGTGAAAGCAGTTTCCCTGCCACATCAGTAAGAAAAAAGAAATCAGAACATTTGTGAAGTTGAAATTGCGCAGCATAGACTTCACATTGGCATTTTACTTTCTAGAGAGTAGAATAGGCAGAGGGCATGATAGAATTTCAGCACTTTTGTCTAGGGGAATAGATGCCAAAGTATTTAGCCTCCTGGACATACAGTACATGGCAGTTGGAGAGGTGTCGAAGCAGAAGCTGGTCCTATTGATCTGAACAAGGCAAAAACCTGCTGAAATGCTAGATGTCACTGCACAATGATTTAACCTCTAGCAGCCTCAGTTTTAAATGTCTAAAATGGAGATAATAATAGTGCCTACCTTAAGCGGTTGTTATAGGGATTGAACAAGATAATACTATAAGCATTTAGCATAGTGCCTTAGCTTATAAGGAATGCTTAATAAATTTAAAGTGGGTGAGAACTGGATACTGTGTGGGAAACTGAGAGGATTGGAAAGTAACACTCTATATTTTGAGAAATAGATGAACACATTTTTAAGACAAAAGCCAACCATATTACATATTCCTTACCAAATGCTTAAAAATGGTAAAATCTGAAGAATAATTAAGGACTAACTGAAATAGATGGTACAAAATGTTAACCTAGGCAAACAGCTGACCTTGTAAATAACAGCAGAATGGGGTGAGGATGAAGAACTGTGGACAAATAAGAAGATTCTTCTAGACTAGGAATTTATTGGAAAACATGAAGGTTTTCTCAGGGTTGGAATGCCCTAAGAACTAACTCTGGATATAAATGCATTTTTTAAGAAGCACCATTTTGGTACATTTTTCCATCCAAACATTCTACTGTTGACCATTATTTTGGGGTTCCAAATCACGTTTGATCCCTTTTTAAAGTCCCTATCTCCAGACACAGCCACATTCTGATGTCATAGGGCTTAGGACTTCAACATATGAATTTTCAGGGGAACAGCTAGGTTGCTCTCCTGAGTGACACTGCCATGGCATCCAAGGAACTATCCTCTGGCCTGTGCGTGGGAAGTGGAATCAGTTATGACGTCCTAATAGCCTACATAATTAGGAGCAGAACACTAAGGAGCAGGATATTGGCAGAGATCAACCCCCGAGAGACTTGGAGTCCAGCCAGAAGTGTAGGTGGAGCAGCTTATTTCTTCCTCCCTTATATCTCTGGCAGTCAGCGGGCTCCCAACCTGCTGGAGAGCTCTTCTACCCTCACAAGCCCAAAAGTTGCTGCTACCAGTGAACTGGGAGCTTCTTTAAGATGAAGCACAAGGCAACCTGTGCCCTCAGGGGTACTTCCAGATACCACAGACCCAGGCTGAGATGGCAGGTGCCATACTGATTCTCCACCCACTGTGCACCTTTGTTCTCCCCAGGGGTCTCATCCCCTCAGTTTTTGTCTTGCTCGTTCCCACACAAACATTTCCCAACTCTGGCCCAGACTATGGGAGCAATAGGAGGCCGGTGGGTACCGGGGGGATCTTCATGACCCCAAAGTCTGGACATTCTGAGTGGGATGCCTTCTGGAGAGAGAAACAGACACAAGCAGAGTGCCAGCTTTCTTCGACTTAGACTCTTTTCCTCCCCTTCCCCTGCCTCACTGGTGGCTGCTGAGAGATGATTGAGCCAGGGCTCACAGGAACTGCTTCTTTCTGTTGGTACATCCACCACACGATGCCTTCCACACAGAGTGGGGCACAAACCTTTCTTTTACCTGATTGTTCTGGCTAGGATTTCCAGTACTATGTTGAATAAAAGTGGTGACAGTGGACAAATTTGTCTTGTTCCAGCTCTTACGGGGAATGTTTTCAACCTTTCCCCATTCAGTATAAAGTTGATTGTGGGTTTGCCATATATGGCTTTTATAATTTTGAGTTATGTTACTTCTATGCTTGGTTTGTTAAGGGATATTATTATGAGGTGGCACTTGATTTTTTAATTTTCTTTTTTGAGACAGAGTCTCACTCTGTTACCCAGGCTAGAGTGCAGTGGCATCATCATGGCTCACTGCAACCTCAAACTCCTGGGCTCAAGTAATCCCCCCGCCTCAGTCTCTCAGGCAGCTATGATTACTGGCATGTGCCACCAGGCCCAGCTAATTTTTCTATTTTTTGTGGAGATGGGGTCTCAGTCTTACTCAGGCTGTTACTAAACTCCCACTCTCAGGCAATTTTCTTGCATTGGCCTCCCAAAGTCCTAGGATTACAGGTATGAGCCACTGTGCCTTTCCAGGGTACTTGATTTTATTGACGCTTTTTCTATATTTATTAAGATGATCATGAGGTCTTTGGTTTTACTTCTGTTTATGTAGTCAATCACATTTATTGATTTGTGTATATTGAAGCATCCTTGAATCCCTAGAACGAAACTCACTTGATCATGGTGAATGATCCTTTTGATGAGCTGTTAAATTTGATTTTCTAGTATTTTATTAAGGATTTTAAATCTATGTTTATAAGAGATATTGTTTAGTAGTTTTGTTGTGGTGGTGGTGGCAGTAGTGTCCTTTCCTTGCTTTGGTATCAAGGTGATACTGGCTGTGTAGAATGACTTAGAATTCCCTCCTAAATATTATGAAACAGTTTCATTAGAATAGGTGTCCATTTTTCTTTGTCGGTCTGGTAGAATTTGGCTGTGAACTCATATGATCTGGAGCTTTGTTTGTTGGGAGATTTTTTATTACTGTTTCAATCTTACTACTCATTATTCGTCTGTTTAGGATTTCTATTTCTCACTGATTCAGGCTTAAGAGATTGTGTGTTTTCAAACATTTCTCCATTTCCTCCATGTTTTCTAGTTTGTGTGCATAGAGATTTTCATAGTAGTAATGGATTATATTTTGTATTTCTGTGGTATCAGTTGTGATGTCTCCTTTTTTATTTCTGATTGAGCTTATTTGAAACTTTTCTATTTCTGATTAATTTAGCTAGTGGTCTATCAATTTTGTATATCTTTTAAAAGAATGAACTTTTTGTCTCACTGATCCTTTGTATTTTATTATTTGGTTTCCATTTTGTTTAGTTCTGCTCTGAGCTTTGTTATTTCTTTTCTTCTCCTAGCTTTGGATTTGGTTTGTTCTTTTTCTAGTTCCTTGAGTTGCACATTAGCTGTGAATTTGTGATCTTTTTATCTTTTTGATGTAAGCATTTAAGGCTATAAATTTCCCGCTTAACACTGTTTTTACTGTATCACATCAATTTTGGATGCTTGTATCTTCTTTTTTGTTCAGTTCAAAACATTTTTAGATTTCCGTCTTAATTACATCATTGACCCAAATATTATTCAGTATCAGGTTGTTAAATTTCCATGCCTTTGGGAAGATTTGAGAGTTCCTCTTGGAATTGATTTCTGATTTTATTCCACTGTGGTCTGAAAAGATACATGGTATAATTTCATTTTTTCTGAATTTGCTGAAACTTGTTTTTTTGCCTAAATATGATCTATCTTGGAAGATATCCCATGGGTTGATGAGAATAATGTATATTCTGCATTTGTGAGTTAAATAATACTGTAAATGTGTGTTAGGTCCATTTGTTCTAGAGTTCTGTTTAAGTCCAGTGTTTATTTGTTGATCTTCAGTCTTGATGATCTGTCCAGTTATGTCAGCAGAGTGTTGACTTCCATGGCTATTATGATGCTGTTGTTTATTTGTTTGCTTAAATATAGTAGAAATTGTTTCATGAATCTGGGAGCTCCTGGTGTTAAGTGTATATATCTTTAGGATTGTTATATCTTCTTGATGAGTTGCTTCCTTTATCATTTTAAAGTGACCATCTTTGTCTTTTTTATCATTGTTGATTTAAAATCTATTTTATCTGATATGAGAATAGCTACTTCTGACTGCTTTTGGTTTCCACTTGCATGGAGTATATTTTTTCATCCCTTTACCATGAGTCTATGAAACTCCTTGTGAGTTAGATGGGTTTCTAGGAGACAGAATATATAAAATATCTGCCATAAAAAGCAGAATGAAATAATAATCTTGGTAAGGCATCCTCAAGAGAAAAGTGAAATTCAAACCCAAGTCACTTTCAGACAGTAAAAACAGTTATTTAAAATAGACTTGCTACATCTGTACATTTTTACAAATAAAAACAGATCTTTAAGGTATTTGGGGACTTTTTGATAAAGGCCATTCTTACCGGAGATAAGTGATATCTCA
>VBSM01003018.1:8129712-8140722 GCA_008086735.1 Cheirogaleus medius
CATGATGTTTCCCTTTTGTGGAGACTCAAGATTCCTTGTGAGCTCTGCCCTGAGTTCAGTGGTCCAGTTGGAAGAGAGACTAAATTAAAAAGCCACCTATGTAGCTAGATTTGTCTCCAAGGTGTGACATTTTAGTGGGATTTTTAAATTTCATATAGGCTCATCTTTATGTCTCCTTATAAAATCCTATGGTGAATTCCTAAGATTTTGCATTACTTTGGTATCCATTTTTAATTTTCCTCCATCCCACACACCCAAATATCTTCTTTACAAAAAAAAGATTAAATTCCACTGTATACATAGACCATATTTTATTAATCTACTGATGGATTGATGGATACTTGGGTTGTTTCCACATTCTTGCTCAAGAATGGAATGATAAGCGCTATATTTATTTGCCATCAAATTGGCACTGACGGATCAATACTAAGGTGCTCACACAGTAGTAGTATTCTATGGGGGTAGGGGGGTTGGGGCTGGGTAATCTCACAACAAATGAATGCAGTGAGCATTGTAGAGGGGAAGGTCACATCTGAAATCATGGTTGGGATATGGCAAAGCCATAATATGTAACCAAAATGTTTGTACCCCCATAATTTCATGAAATAAAAAAATAATAAAAAAACAAGGTTAAATTTTAAATTTCTTCTCTGTGATTTGATGTGTAAATTTTCTACCATCTTTCAACTGAAAGTATTGTCTTTGGAAATGCTAATTTATTTTTGCCTAGCAACAAGTGTTTAAGACAACAAAACAGGTAATCAAGACATTGATAGTCTAAAGAGGGAGAGAGAAATTATTTGAAAAGCTGCAAACAAAAAATATTATAAATCTATAAGATCTGCTTCTGACTATGTCTTTATATGTATGTGTTTTTATGTGTCAGGTCTCTGATATTTTTGATGATTGTTTGACATGTCTGTGAGCTTATGTCTTAGAGCCATTATTGTCGAAACCACAAGGGTGTTTTTGGTCTAGGTGCAGTTGCTCATCACACAAAGATCCAACTATTGATACAATAAGGATTGCCAAGAAAGAAAAGAATTGTTTAATATGACAGGCGCCTATCAGGAGAACAGGAGAAGATGCCTCAAATCTTTCTGTTTGACTAATGGTGATTATGGGATTTTAAGGAGGGCTCCATGCCTTGGGGAAGGTTAAGGGGGAGGGTGAATACTGGCATCAGGAAGTTTGTCCTGGGGCCTTCAGAATCTCAACTCTTTTGTTTTGTAGAAAATCCATCATTTCTGGGAAAAAACTCAAAAATCAAGTAGTTAGATAAGGTAAAAGATTATAAAAATAACATGTAGGGGTGCTTGAAATTTCGAGCCAGTTACAACTCCTCCCTTCTTTGTAGTTTATTCTTCAGTCTTGGGGAATCAGGATATCGATCTCTCTGGCTGCTTCCTGCTGAAATGGGACATAGTTGGGGTATGAAGAAGAACAAAAGTGTTGGAGTATAACCAAAACATTTAGTACATATCATTGAGTTGCCACCCTCTCCCCACGAAAGTAGTAAAGTATACCAAAGGAAGTACCCATCCCTCTCTGGGATCCTGCCTGGGAAATATTTGCCCCATGTCCCCCAGATGGAATTTTTATCCAAAATTCCCCTAGTCATTTATGAAAACAGTTTAGGGAGCTAGTTTAATGGGAAACTTTTAACCTGTTATGGGCTAAACAATGGGCAATAAGGATTTCCAACAAGCAACTGGCCCCAAAATCCCAGCTGTTTAAACAGTCATAGGCCCGATGGGGTTATTCCCTATTTATGCCACAGACAGAGGGGGTGCCAACTATAACTGCTCCTGTTTGCCTGTCCTTCTGGGAGCTAGTGTGTTATCAATTTCCCCCGACTTTGGGGACATCATTTGATGACCTGCTATTGTACAAATAAGGGTTCTCTGCCATCCAACTGGAGGGAGGGGATTAAGGCCAATTGGTTGGACAATTTCTGGGCTGCTCTTTTGGCCATCAAACCTACCATAAACAGTTCTCTGATGTCCCAGCAGTGGATGATGGCTAACTTGCCGGGTAGTAAAATGGCTATTAATAACTCAAGAATTTGTGGTCCACATTTAATTTTCTTGTTTTGAGATATAAGGTAGCCTTATTTCTTTTGAATAGCTTTATGAGCATGTACCACCATAAAGGCATAGTTAGAATAAGTCTAGTTAGTGCAATTAATTTATTTTCTGGTCAGATGTCCCAGCAGGTAGGGCATGTGGCTCAATTACCTATTGGCTGGTAACCACAGCATACCCAGCTTTTTTTAGTCTCTGTTCCATATGACTGCTTCCATCCATAAAAAGTTCCTCATCTGGGGCCAGCAGGGGCTGCTCAGTCAAATCTGGGAGGCTAGAATACACTTGGTCAATAATCTAAATGTAATCATAGAATGGGGAAAGAGAGTCCATAGGCAGCAATATGGATGGATTTAAGGTGTATACCACCTTTAGTATTACATTAGGATTATCTCAAAAAGTAACTTGATATTTATTCATCTGGCCACTGGCCATTAACCAAAAGCTTCCTTTTGCTCTAGTAGGGATAATACATAATTGATAGCGTGAATAGTTATTACTTGCCCAAGAGTAAACTTTTCTGCTTCATTTAAATAATCATAAGTAGCAGCTACCACTCTCAGATAAGTGTGCCATCCTTTTGTTACCACACCCAATTGCTTAAAATAATAAAATGCAGGTTGCTTATGATCTCCAAAAGTCTGTATCTATACCATGCATCTAATTCCTTGTCTTTCTTGAATGAATAAATCAAAAGTTTTATATAAATCCAGAGGTCCCAATGTGGGTGCAGTTATTCATTTTTTAATAGTCAGGATAGCCTTGTGGCATTCCCTGGTCCAATTAAACAGTTATTTTTATTCTCTTTTTAAAGCTTTATACAGGAGTTTTGATATTAGCCTGAAGTTAAGAATCTAAATCCAGCAAATCCCAGCCATACCCAAATGTTTGGGAGTAGTGGGAACTGCTATTCAATTTATAGCCTCTCTCCAATCTGAGAGGAGGTTCCAAGTTACAAGAGACAATTAAAACTGCAAGTATTTGACAGTGGGAATTGAGATCTGAGCTTCTTTATGAGATATTTTATATCCTTTGTCGCTAGTAAATTTAATATAATTATGGCATGTTGCCTTGATTCAGCTTCAGTCTCACTGGCTATAAGAATATTGTCCACATACTGTAAAATCATCCCCTTACCTAAAACTAATTCCCTGAAATCTTTTTGTCAAAAATTATGTACAATATTGGTTTTCAATTTTTCTATCAATAGAAGCTGCACTTTTAAAATTGTACTTAGCACTCTAATATTTAAGGTAGATAAAAGTTGCATAATAATAATTTAAATTTGTTTGGATTACTAGAGTTCCTTTTTTACTACTCAATTTTGATGAAACCTCCCTCACCCTCAGAAATGTCTGAAAATTTAACACTCAAACTTCCGCATACCTGGATTAGCAGACTATTCAATCATACTTTCACTGCCCCAGAGCCTTTCTTCTTTAATATAACAAGAATCTTCTAAAATATTTACTTTTTCTCAAAAAGGCCAACACTGCATCTTTTACTTAACCTTGCAAGCCAGATCAACCTTCACTTTCAAGGCTGGTAGACTCCATAATAGTTATTATTTTGTAGTGCCTTGAAATATGTCAATATAAAAATTATTTTCCTATATTTAGTATTACAGAGGAAAAGTCTGAGATCATTCAGACTTTTGTGGATCATGTGATTTTATTTTTAATAAATGTATATATTTTAAAATTTATCTTTATAATGTAATTTTCATCAATATATGTCTTAATGCAAGCATTTTTTAAAAATTATTTTGCCTAATTGTTTGATCTTTTCCAATAGTTCCATAGATCTTGTAGTGATTGGAAATTCCTCTCAGATTCTGGCAATACGAATCGGTCTTCACTCTCAGTGTTGTTATGAGGTGTTCATTTTTTCTTATACCTGCATGGATTTATTGGTGAAAATCCACTTAACTCTGAAAGATTCCTTTATTTATATATGCACTCATTAACCATGTGTTAAATAATACATTCTTAACTGCCTGTAATATTTAAAATGCTAAAGAAATGAAATGGCTCTTTGATAATCTGTATTTTTGGAGTGTATTAATGTATAGGATTCTGAATGCTGGAATACACACATAAAATTACTTTATATGTAAAATATAAAATCAATATATATTTTAATTAAAATATGTAAACAAATAGCATAATAAATAATTTCAGCAAGATAGTACTCTAGGTATAGATCTCAGATTCTATATTTTTGCAAGGAAAATTGTAACAGGAAACATTTTGATCATCATGTCAAGTCAAAAATATTAGTATTACCTATGTGTTCCTAACTATTTTGGGGAGTTTCTGAAAATGCCACTTAACTAGAATTCATTACTCTGAAACTTAAAAGTATTAAGTTTTTGAATATTTTGCCACACAGGCTGGTTAACACAGCTTTGATCATTTCACCTAGACTTGTTTGTAACAGACAAATACCTAAATACATAAGTTGTTCCTCACCATTAACAAAATGAAAAATCAAGCTACCAAATTGGAAAAAATATTCACAATACTTATATTTAGCAAATACTTTTATCCAGAACATATAAATTACACCGACAACTGAATAATAAAAAAATAAACAACCCAATTAAAAACCAGACAAAAATTTGTACACTCTTGACAAAGAAGGTACATGAATGGCCAATAAGAACATGAACAATACTCAACATTGTTAGACAACAGGGAATGCCAATTAAAACCAAAAAATACACCACTACATTCATACTAGAATGGCAATAATTAAATAATAAAGATGAGGGCAAGTATTGGTGAGATTGCAGAACAACTTGGAATTCTCATATATTGCTGGTCATATTGCAAAATGTTATATCCACTTTGGAAAACAATTTGGCAGTTTTTACAAAGTTAAACATACACTTACCATATGGCCCAGTAATTCCACTCCTAGGCATGTACCCAAGAGAAATAAAAATATGTCTGTACAAACACCTGTGCATGAATGTTAATAGCAGCATTACTCACAATGGCCAAAATATGGAAACATCTCAAATGTCCTTTAATGGGCAAATGGATTAACAAACTGTGCTCCATCCATGCAGTGGAATACTACTCAACAATAAAAAGAAAATGAACTATCGATTCACACAACCACATGAATAAATCTCAAAGTCATTATGGTGAACCAAACAAACCAAACACAAATAGCCCATACTGTCTGATTTCGTTTGTATGATATTCTGGAAAAGTTAAATCTAATCCTTGGTGACCAAAAGAAAATCTGTCAGTATGGAACATTGTAAAACACAAATAACTGAATGCAAAGGGGCAGGATATAATTTGTGGGGCCATGGAATTATTCCATTATACTATAATACAATCTATTTTGACATTGTTTTGATAGTGGTGATGGCTACATGACTATACATATTTTTCAAAACTCATCGAACTGCATCCTTGAAATGGGTAGATTGTATTGTATATAAATTATACTACAATGAACTTGATATGTAAATTATAAGAGAATGTCAGTTTTAAAATAAGAAGATTTGCAAGATTATAACCTTAGTCTGACATGCATTCTACCATTGGCACATAGTAAGCTAACTAATCTTTATCTGTGGAAATAAATGAACAAGTGGACTATATTATAGGGGCTCAATCTGTGAAAGAGCAGCAGACAAAATTTTCTGTTTATGTTACCATGTCAATCTGTACATTCAAGTCATGCTCCCATATTTTCCTAACAAGCCATGTCACATGCTCAATCAGCATGAGGTCAGTGTCCAACACTCCTTGTTCCTACCTCAGATCACTAGCTTGGTGCACAGCACTCATTCATCAAGCAGTTTATCTCCAGAATTTCTCACTTGCTTGCAACTGGCTTAGTCACTATACATAGAAAAGACAATAATAACTTTTGACAATAATATTTGTATATTAAGTGTGCTTCTGAAAAATCATAAGACAGGCTATGTTTTCTTTGAGATACTAGAAAATAAAGTGTTAGGTAAATGACCAATTTTAGCTCAGGAGAAGTTGCAGATGTGTGTTTCACAATCCAATTAATAAATAAAATGCAGTGGGAGAAAATAAATCTGCTGAAGTAATTAAGTATTTTCATGTTTTTCAACTTTGCTTTTCATTTTTACTAATTTCTTTTTTGACTCCACGCACTAGGCACTTTTTATATAAAATGGAATCTTTACAAAGTACTTGCTGAATGTTCCAAGAGCCTTCTCACTGCATTTTTTTATATTGCAGTGAAAGCACAAATTGGAGGCTGCTTCTTATACAATACACAAAGATTATTTTCATGAAATTACTTAGAAAGGTAGTAATCTTTTACCTTTGCTACAATGTGAGTTAGAAATATAGAGCTATGGAAAGATTTCTATTTTGTTTCCTTAGAGAGTAGTGGGAGAAGTCAGGAGTTGAAAATGTCCCCAGGCTACTTTGAAAAAGGAGTTTATTCTAACTCCTAGAAAGAGCTACCTATGCTTCCTAATCAGCACTTTTGCTTCCACAGGGGGTCTGGTCCTTTTCTTCAGTTAGCTGGTGAGTTCCTAAATGGCACTGATTCATATCAGAGCCCCATTTCATCCTGATTTGTTGGTTGTTACGAATTTTGCTGCCTTAGGCAAGCTTCAAGATCTAGGGCCAAACCAAGACAAGTCTTTCCATGAATAGGGGATAAGACTTCCTTATGAAGGAGAAATACAAGAAACACACACACACACACACACACACACACCACCAACTGCAACAGCCACCACCAATTATATCCCAGTGACATCTTAAGTTCTATAACAATCAATCTACATTGTAGGGCTTAACAATTCAGAATTTCACACTCTCCTATCCAGTCTAGGCAACATTTGTTGCTTTACTTCAGGTATTTTAACATTTTCTGTGTTATGAAAACATGGCAAAGAACAATGTAAGTATATAAAACATATTAGTATTGGTACATTTTTCACAATGGGAAAGGGACCTCTTCTTATAAACTTGGATCCTTCATGACCTTCCCTAAAATAGTGAATATCCCACAGCATGCTTACAAAGTATCATTTGAACTTGAAAATTAGATTTTCGTGAGTTTTTCAGGAACACAGTATCAAAACACATTGTATTAGATTCTTATTGGAGTAACAAATCATCAAAAACTTAGTGAATCAAAACACATAAATTTATTATCTTACCATTCTGGAGGACATAAGTCTGAAATGGATCTCACTGGGCTAAAATCAAATTGTTAACAGGCCTGAGTTTCTTCTGGATGCTCTAAGGGAGAATCCAGTTCCTTGACTTATCATGTTTCTAAAAAACACATACATTATGTGCCTCATGGCCTCTTCTTCCATCTTCAAAGCTAGCAGCAGTGTAGCACCTTCAAATCTCTCCTCTGGATCATGCTTCTATCCTCAGATCTCCTTCTGATCTTCCTACTTTACTTTTATAAGGACTTTTATGTACATTGAGCCAATTCAAATAATCCAGGACAGTCTTACCATCTCCAAATTTTTAACTTAATGACTTCTGCAAGCTTCTTTTTTTTATTTCAGAATACTACGGGGCACAAGTCTCTTGTGCCATGTAAGGGAATGTATTCACAGGTTCTGGGGTTGAGAGATTAGGATATGGACATCTTCTGGGGCCATTAATCCACCTATCACACATGAGGACATGCTATTTTCTATCTTATTTAAAGAAAAGCGTACTGGCACATGGAGCTTCAGTGTTAGAACAATTTATAATATTTGTATATGAGCTTGGTTTAAAATAATGCCAATATCAGAGCATAGAAGGCTGAAAAAATTAAGTTCCATTGAACTAAACTTGAATAAGCTGAATCCAATTAAAATTTTGTGACAGAAGCAATATATATTCTAATTAATCAGGTACTTATTTTGTCAAGCTCTTACATGGTATTTAGCTCCCATTCCATCTATGTGATATAGAAAAAAATAATAACATATACATAATTCTCTTTTACTTGCCCAAATAAATTCCCTTAATGTAAAGAATGGGCTGTATTATTTATTCTTTAATATCAGAAACTCTAAATAAATCTTTTAGCTATTTAGAGGTCACTTAAGCTTTGAGAAGCTGTTCTATCATTATAGAGTCATAAAACTTAATGGCCCATGAATGCTGTCCAAGTTCAACACCAAAGGCTAAATAGGATAAAACAATGCATTAATTACAGACCATTATGATCATCAGCTGGTTAGAGGAAATGTGGTTACATGAAAACTTGAAAATATGTTAACAAATAAAGCACTTTAACAACAGTAACAGCAGAAACTTTTTAAAACAAAAAAAATTCTATTCCACCACTCTAACAACTTATCAGTATTCACTGTTTCTGGCTCTTTTCCAGTTCCCATTGTGAACTAAAAATAAAATCCTAAATCCCCCGCTGACTGAATGGATCCCTCTTGGTGGAGAGTACCCCATGGAATGGGAGGTTACACGTGCATCACTTTACCCCTCCCTTGCTAACAGCCATCAGGATTTATTTCCAAATGGCCAGACCAGCATTCTTTCCTGATAAAAGACCACCAACCATGAAGTGATTTCAACAGTCTACAGGACATGCACAAAGAGGGTTTTGATGTCCTTGTTTCACCTTTTTGACATAGAGCATGGCCATTTTTAAACATGGACTCTATAAAAAGATAGACCCATTGCACAGGCACATAGTTCTCTTTTCATAAATATTCATGACTCTTCTTATAGGTTGTTAAATATACATATTTAGTCACCCTGGTCAGTATAAAATTCCATTCCCTTTGTCCCTCCCTTGAAGCACAAGTTCCTGAGTTGTGGCCAGGAGCCCTTTTCCCCAGCCTGCTGGAATAGCCACTACAGACTGAAAACTTTATGAAAAATAAATTTCTCTTTTTCCCAATTATAAACTTCATTTTTTTTCAGTTAACATCATATATAGACTACTTTGTTTTGCTATACATGTCATCTTAAGATAGATAAAAAATTTGATTCAGCTTTTTACAATCTACCCAGTGCCTTCATTATTTTTTTCAGGTAAATATGTAATGGTCATTACATTTTATCATTTTAATGGTCACAGAATATTCCAAAGAATGTATGTAACATGATTTTATCAATTCTATGATTTGACTTTATCTTGGCTCCATTTTTTAACTATTATAAACACTGCTGCAAAGAACATTTTTGTGTATTTTTTTTTCTTGGAGAATAGGCAGACTATTTTCTTGGGACGATTTTTGAAAGGTGTAATATGTAGTCATACGGAATTTTAAAATAAATAAGTGGAAATTTTGCTTCATGTTCATACATAAAAAAGCTCCTCCTAGAGATAGCAAAAATATAGAAAAGATGCCAATATTATTTCTCTACAAACATACCATAACTAAAATAATTTTCCCTGAGGACAGAGGTAAGACTGAAGAACATGCTGAATAAGAGGTTGGAAAAATAGTGGAGTAAAGGTAACCCCCTGGATTCCAGCTCCCAGAGAAAGAGACATAGATCTTGGTCTCCTGCACATGAGTGTATCTCTCCCCCATAAGAACAGCATTGTGAATCGGCAGAGGTTCAGCATGGTACTCTCAAAAATGGAAAAAAATCAAGGTGATCAGGAGATAAGATCGCATTCTCTGGAGAGTGCAAAACAAACAATAGGACATAGAGCGCAGGAGGGTGTTGGCTCACTGGGCGAGGAGGTAAAGTGGGATCAGACCCACAGGAGAACTTCTTGCATCCACATTGACCTCCATACCCACCCAGCCAGGCACCTGACTGAAATTGGTGCAAAATTATGGCAGGAGTAGTGGGTGCTGCAGAGAATGGTCATTAGCGGAAAGCACTGTGAACCCCCTAGTTGCCTCTGGTAACCAGCGGGGCCAGTCCTACAGAGGTGATCACTAAGTCAGGGACTCTAAGCTGGAAAAGCCTCGGGTGAATAGGCCCACCCAGGGTGGGTCAGTAAGAGCGAGAGCTATGGTTGAACAGGCCTGAGTCAGTGGGAAGGCAGCATAGAGGAGGCAAATGGGTGTCCTGATGACCCGGCTCCCCAATCCAGCACCTGCCAACTCCTAAACAGTCGCCCCCAGTGCTGGTACTCTGCAAGTGGGAAGGCAGTTGCCATTGAGTGGGTCCACAGCCCAGCCACCATGGTGTGATATGGTGCAGTGGGCAGATCCCCTTCCCCCAGCCTAGAGACTCTGCTGACAAATTCTGCCATTACACAATCTGTGATCAGCTGGCCAGGCCTGGCTCAATCAACAAACTCTGAACTCTAGTACTGAGGAAGCTAATGCCAAGGGGACACTTACAGCCACTGGGACACTGGGGTGCAGGGCAGACTGGGGTGCTATCTCCTCCTCCTAGCCTGCATCTCTTGCACCAAAAGTGGTAGGCTCTACCCCTGAAGGTAGGGTGAGACAAGAAAAGCCACTCTCCCCTGATCTAGGGTGAATCCACTGGACCTGTGTACAGATCAATAGCTGACAGTCAAATGACTTTGCTATCCAGATGGGTTTAGGTCACCCAGTTGATCAAAATGCTGGGACTGGATCTCCTCCCATGGTCAGCGGCCAACAGGGCCTTGGTCAAGGAACAAATTTCCCACGAGTGGTCACAATAGGCTCCACAAGTAACACCTCCCATCAGGGGTAGCCTCCCAATTGTGGTGGAAGAGCTCACCCAGTGGCAGATCAAGAAACCATAGAAGAGAGGATGCCCAGGTTGCCTCTTTCATATACCACCCACAGAAATAGTGTATACACAGAGTCTGTTACATATATGAAAAAACAACAGCTGATACAGATGGGGAGGGCTCAGCAAAAGAATTCTAGAAATATGAAGAATCAAACAGAAAACACTCCCCCAAAGAGATACAACAGCTCTAAAATAATGGATATTAACCAAACCCAAAACACTAAAATGACAGAAGAATAATTTCAAAA
>VBSM01003018.1:8147872-8158967 GCA_008086735.1 Cheirogaleus medius
AACCCTAACAATATTTGTACCCCCATTATATGATGAAATAAAAGAAAAAAAATGAAATAAAATAAAATGTGGAATATGTATACCATGGAGTACTATTCAGCTTTAAGAAACAATGGTGATATAGCACCTCTTGTATTTTCCTGGATAGAGCGGAACCCATTCTACTAAGTGAAGTATCTCAAGAATGGAAAAACAAGCACCACATGTACTCACCAGCAAATTGGTATTAACAGATCAACACCTACGTGGTGATATAGGAATAACATTTATTGGGTGTCTGGCAGGTGGGAGGGAGGAGAAGGGGATGAGTATATACAAACATAATGAGTGAGATGTGCAACGTTTGGGGAATGGTTACGCTTGAAGCTCTGACTTGAAGGGGGAGGGGGGCATGGGCAATATACGTAACCTTAACATTTGTACCCCTATAATATGCTGAAATAAAGAATAAAGCAAATAAATAAATAAAATAAAATTAATTAGAAAACAAACAAACAAAAAAGGCTGTATGAAAAACAAAGAGCTACTCTATGAATTGTATTTTGTATCAAATTTCTTCTGAGAAAAAATTTGGGTAATACTTCTACTGCAAGAATGTATAACTAACCTCCAGCTAACTTGCTGAAGAGTTGACAGCAGCAGGAAAATCCCCTTCAAAAACTGAAACCTATAGCCAGGCAATATGAGCTGTTTGGAATGATTTACCCACTTCAGTAAGCACAAGTGGCCTCATTAAGCATATAGGCTACAAAGGAAGTAACAATTTTCATATATTTTAAATGCACTTTCTTATAGCTGATATAGTCCAAATAGTTTAAATAGCCCCTCCTGGCCATGCTTCAAAGAGTAAATGCAACACTAGCCATTATTGTGCAATCTTTAAAGAAATATGTTATCATTAAACTAATTTCTGCTGGTATATAATGAAATAATTGCTCAAAATATTGTAGTCAATCTACAAAGACTATTGAAACTCTACCCAACTACCACTCAGAAAGCATTAAAAATTTATAGCATAACAGCCTTTAGGAAATTTTACAGTATCACCTAGGACACCTCCCCAGTATGGTAGGAAATAATCATATAGTTTATCAATAGCCAAGTCAAATTCCATTTGCCTTTGACTATTTGAAGTTGAAAATTCATCCTCAACATGGCCCTTTCCCATTCTATCTAGAAAATCATTGAGAATGCTATTTACTGGGAGAATCCTCATTATTTATAAGATGAGCGTTTGAATTTTAGCCCTTAAATTTGTAAGTTATTTATTTTATTTTTGTTTTCCAAAAATAAATGTAAATTCCAAATTATATATATTTGCTGAGGAAGTGATGTCCATTACTCTAGACCTAAAGGTCCAACACAGGCTACTCTGGAAACATTTTCCTAGATTTCTTTAGTTAATGAGTAATGACTAATATATTGGCAATTACATTATTTTATTATAATATATCTGTTCTTTTAAAGGACATATGGTCCATGTTCTGCTCATTGGCCTCTGGAGACATAAAACCAATTAGTGCATAGCCTTTTTCAGAAATATTGATCATCTGAGAATAGACATCACAGACCTCCTGAACGATTAAAAGAAGTTTTGATTTACAGGTAATGTATAAGATATGGCAGAAGTAAATAAACACTTTGGTTTACATATCTGTATGTTATTTAAAGCACTATATGTGTGCTTCCTTGATGAAACTTTTTGATTCTTTTGTTACAATGAACCAGAGTTGAGTTGTTTGGTTTCACTGTAATACACAATATGAACAATGTTAGCTATTTATAAATTAATCATCTCCAGCCTCTTTATTTTTCACTATTCCCCATTTCCTCAGAGTCAGTTTGTGCCCTTGTACATTCTGAACACTTGCAAGTATTTGTCATATTAAAAATTTTTGTTTGACCCGTAATTAGGGGAATACCGGTATTACCTTCTGCCCTAAAATAAAATCTATATAAGGTCAGCCAAATTGCCTCTTCTAAAAACATTACCCTTAAAGGAACACTCACACTGACATTTTAATGCACAATTTAAGATGGAATTTTAAAAAAATTCAGATTTTATTCTACTACAAATGATAAATAGGACAGTTTAAAATAGATAGATGGATATCATTTGTGATGAATTAACAATATTTTTTGTTTTTTTAAATAAACTCAAAGTGTAAAATACAGTTTGGGGTCATATCACCATTATTAAGACCTGTGGACTCTACCTTTGTTTTCTCAGTCTATAATCAGTATCTCTAATTCCTAGACTTCTATTTGAATATTTCTCTTCTCAATTCAGATCAAGTGTGTCCAAATTTCTACTCTTCATGTTGCCAGGATGAAGAGTATGGTTCTATTCTTAATTTCAAAATATTAAGAGGGTACAATTTTTTATTATATAGATAGCTTTTATAATGCTTAACTCAGGGCTATTTTAGTGCCCATCACCCAAATAGTGTTCACTGTACCTGTTTGGTAGGTTTTTACCCCTCTACCCCTCCTGCTTCCAACCTCCTTCATTTCCAATGACTTTTACTTCTCTCTGTGTCCATCAATTAATTACAAGTAATTGGAGAGTACATGTGGTGTTTTTGTTTTTTTATTCCTGGGATACTTCACTTAGGATAATGATCTCCAGTTCCATCGAAGTTGCTGCAAAATACATTAATTCATTCTTTCTTATGGCTGAGTGGTACTCCATGGTATACAAATACCACATATTGTTAATCCATTCATGAATTGATGGGCACTTGGGTTGATTTCAAATCTTTGCAATTGTGAATTGTGTTGCAATAAACAGTGGAGGCTTCTTTTTGATAAAATGAATCATTTTCCTTTGGGAAGATACCTAGTACTGGGATTGTTGGGTCAAATGGTAACTCTGTATTTATTTCTTTGAAGAATCTTTATACTATTTTCCACAGAGGTTGTACTAGTTTGCAGTTTCAGAAACATTGTATAAGTGTTCCTTTCTCTCTGCATCCATTCCAGCATCTATTGTTTTTTGACGTTTTAATGATAACCATTCTTATAGGGGTAAGATGATATCTCATTGTGGTTTTAATTTGCATTTCCCAGATGATTAGTGATGTTGAAAATTCTTTTCATATATTTGTTGGACGTTTACCTATCTTCTTTTGAAAAACTTTTCTTAATGCCTTTTGCCCACTTTTTAATGGGGTTGTTTGATTTTTTTTCTTGCTTATTTGTTTGAGCTATTTGTAGATTCTGAATATTAGCCCTTTATCACATGTATAGTTTGCAAATATTTTCTCCCGTTCTGTAGTTTCTCTGTTTTTTCTGTTATTTCCTTTGCTGTGCAAAAGCTTTTTAATTTAATCAAGTACCACCCATTTATTTATTTTTGTAGTTGCTATAATTGCCTTTGGGGTCTTAGTCATAAATTTTTGCATAGGCCAATGACTAGAAGAGTAGTTCATACAGTTTCTTCTATAATTTTTATGGGTTCATGCTTTATGTTTTATCCATCTTGAAATAATTTTGGCAAATGGCAAGAGATAGGGGTCCTGTTTCATTCTCCTGCATGTGGCTATCCAATTTTCCTACCATCATTTATTGAATAGGGCTTATTTTTGCCAGTGTATGCTGTTGTCTGCATGGTCAAGATCAGTTGGTTGTAGGTAGATGGTTTTATATCTGGGTTCTCTGTTCTGTTTCATTGATTTATGTCTCTAGTTTTGTACCAGTCCATGCTGTTTTGATTATTATAGCCTTGTAGTATACTTTGGAGTCTGGTAATGTGATGCTTCATGATTTGTTCTTTTTGTTTATGATTGCTTTGGATATTCAGGCTCTTTGTTGTTTCCAAATGAAGCATAGAATTATTAATCTGTGAAATATGACATTGTATTTTGACGGGGATTGTGTTGAATCTGTAAATCACTTTGGGCAGCATAGACAACTTAACAATGTTTATGCTACCAACCCAGGAGCATGATATATTTCTCCATTTGTTTCTGTCATCTGCAATTTCTTTCCTCAATGTTTTATAGTTCTCCTTGTAGAGATCTTTCACCTCCTTGGTTAGTATATGCTAAGGTATTTTGTTTTCTTTGTAGCTATTGTGAATGTTATTGAGTCTTTTATTTGACTCTCAGCTTGACAATTATTGGCGTATATGCATGCGATTTGTGTACATTGATTTTGTAAACTGAGACTTTGCTAAATGTATTTATCAATTCTAGGAATGTCTTGGTGGAGCCTTTTTACATACAAGATCATATTGTCAGCGAAAAGTGATCATTTGACATCCTCTTTCCTGATTTGGATGCCCTTTACTTCTTTCTCTTGTCTGATTGCTCCGGCTAGGACTTCCAGTATTATGTTGAATAGAAGTGGTGATAGTGAGCATCCTTGTCTTGTTCCAGTTCTTAGGGGGAATGTTTTCAACTTTTCTCCATTCAGAATGATGTTGGCTGTGGATTTGTCATATATGGCTTTCAGATTAATGGTTTTGAGATACATTCTTTCTATGCCACTTTCTTATGTCAGCCAGTGACATCTTCAGTCTTTCATTAGTCCCAGTACCAAAACTCAGAGCTATTGCTGAATCTGTTTTTAACTCTCCTCATCCTCTGTATCCCTTTGGTCCCTCAGTAATTCTATATGCCTTTTACAATTGTCCATATTTATATTTGCTACCATCCTTGTCTGCATACTTATCACCTCACACTTGGACAATTAACAACAGATACCTCTTGGCTTTAGAAACTCTCAAGTTCCTTTTGCTGAAATTTATCTTAGACTTTACTTCCTGAACAACTTTCCCAAAACATAAATAGTGCTAAAACACCTTTTATTCAAAATATCCAGTGATTCTTCAATGATGTATTTGGTGTAGCTCAAGTGCTATATCATCCAGAATAAATTGAACCTCCTTAGTCTGTCATTCAAGGTCATGCATATTCTGGCCTGACCTTGCCAATGCACTCTCATCTGCACATCATTCCATGGCAGGGACCCAGTTCTCCAGTCAAGACACCTCTTCACTGTCCACTGAACACCATAATCATTCCCAGCTTCAAGATTTTCTTCATGGTTTGTCTGGCTCTGTTTCCTACTGTGTTCCTTAAAGTGTCATCGAAAGGTCACCTATATCAGAATCATCTGAGATGCTTATAACACATGCAGATTCTTGAGCCTACCACACAGACCTATGGCAAGGAGCACTTAGAATCTCTATTTTAATAAACTTCCCAGATGATTTGGGTGCAGGCTAAATTGTTAGCTCCTTGATGTCAGGGATATGTGAAATTTCACTCTTAGTCTCTCCTTTCTGTGGCATAGTGCCTGACACATGTTAGCAGGTGAATATTAAAAAATTGATGACATTTATTTTGGTACAGAAAATCTTACATAGGGGAATCTCTTCAATTTTCAGATTTCAAGCATGAGAATGAAATTGTCTCTCCTTCCTTTGGTTAAGATCAGATATATCCCCATCAGTATAGATTCTCTCTACACAAATTAGAAAACTTCATGGTAGGCACAAAATGGACTCAGATGTAGGCAGGGAATCTGTCCAGCAGGCAGGAAGGGCATAGCTCCTGTCACAACTCTTTCAATGTTATTATTGAGAAAGAAGTTAGGAAGTGAAAGCTGGTGGCAGGCTCACAAGTAAGTAAATATGTTCTGACTGACAACAAAATGAAGATCAGGAAATTGTCAAAATCACAGCCAGAGATAATGAAAAACTTAATAGGCTGGTGAATAAGCAGGACATACAGACTTTCTGGTCAGAAAGAAAAAACAACTACCACTTAACAGAACAAAGTGTCTTCCACCAATCACTGCTCACTCAACAATGGAAATGCTCTGGTTAATTTCAAAACCTGCAGGTAGTACTACTGAAGATGAAAACAAAAATAAGGAAAGGAAAGAAGATATTCATGTAGAGATTACCCTAAGAGAAAACACTGAAGTCTCAGATTTATATGAAAAATTCATTAACTTTTTTAAAAAGTAATATATGCACATGATCAAAATAAATTAAACCATTCATAAAGTTATAGACTGAAAGTAATCTTTTATTCTATGTCCTTTTCTTTTTGTATGAAGGTTCAGACTCTTAAATAATTGGTTCTTATATATTTATTGTTATATATTTTGTTCCTTTACTACTAATAATAATTTATGACATCTATTGAGTTCTTGTGTATCAGACAAAATATTATCTAACTTAATTCTCGCAGAAATCCTGAATTTTAAAGAAAAAATTAAGATACAGACATTTTCAACTTCCCAACTTCTTTTTCCAAGACACGCTTAAAATTTAATAATGTTTGTATAGCACATGAGGATAACCAAATAAGTCCACTCTTGGCGAGAGACCAGAGGCTGAGAGGCTCTGGCTGCCTTAAGAATAAAGGAAACACTATCTTGGCCCTTCAGTAACCCTTTCACAGAGTGTGTGCTCTGGTAATACCAGTTGAGGAGCTCTGCAACTTGCCCAAAAGACCATAGCTAATAAACTGTGGGGTGTCAGTCTGAAACCAAGTTTGCCTGATATCAAATCCCTTCATTATAATATCCTGACTTCCATCCCCAAATCTTTTGTCACAGATCCTGTGTGTAACACTGCAGGAATATTTGAAATAGTATGAAACAATGAAATAAGGTCAAAACATGCAGTCTGCTATCACTTCCTTTTAGTTGCTGAAAATATAATGTTGTGTGAAATCATTTATATCTCTCTGTGTCACTAAGTATTATAATATGGATTTCATTACTTGTCTACCTAACTAAAATACTTCAAGTAATGCCATAAAACAGAATTTATATAAGCAAGTTATAATAGTCTCACAGAATCTTTGAGGTAGAAGTTATTGTCTTCAGTCTTAAAAATTATAGCAGCACAATTCACAATTGCAAAGATGTGGAAATAACCGAAGTGTCCATCAATACATGAGTGGATTAATAAAATGTGATATATGTATACCATGGAGTACTATTAAGCTATAAGAAACTGCAGTGATATAGCACCTCTTATATTTTCCTGGCTAGAGCTGGAACCCATTCTATTAAGTGAAGTATCCCAAGAATGGAAAAATAAGCACTACATGTACTCACTAGCAAATTGGTATTAACTGATCAACACCTAAGTGGACATATAGGAATAACATATATCGGGTGTTAG
Source organism: Cheirogaleus medius (assembly GCA_008086735.1). Classification (NCBI taxonomy): domain Eukaryota; kingdom Metazoa; phylum Chordata; class Mammalia; order Primates; family Cheirogaleidae; genus Cheirogaleus; species Cheirogaleus medius. Next base: position 8,155,020 of record VBSM01003018.1, read on the forward strand.
GCAGGTGGGAGGGAGGGGATGGGTATATACATACATAATGAATGTGATGCACACCAACTGGGGGATGGACATGCTTGAAGCTCTGACTCGAAGGGGAGGGGGGACAAGGGCAATATATGTAACCTTAACATTTGTACCCCCACAATATGCTGGAAAATCAATCAATAAATATAAAAAATTATTGGAAATACTGTCTGGAAAAAATTAGTTTTTATTCTCTATGTACCTTCCATGTTCATGACTATGAATTGTTAAAGCATCTCATTGCTTAAGGCCAAAATTATTAAGATAAGTATTTCCGCAATGGAAATAAATTAACTTGCTGTTGATTTACCAGATAAAATCACTAATCTGAGTTTTGAAATAAAAATGGCACAGCCATTCAGAATATTTTATCTCATTATTTTCTATTCAGAAAAGAGAAATCTTACTAAAACTCTTATAGTCACAATAATAATTTTTATTTCTAGAATTCAATTAGTTTTATAGTGTCCTCAGTAAGGTAAAGAGCCACTGTTAAGTCTTTATATAATGTATAATTCTGAGAATACCTACCATTTTTATTATCAAAATATTTTTCAGCTGTGTCTAGCTTGCTTCAACAAAGGATTGCCATTTCTGATTATGGAAAAATAAGATCAATATGCAGCTCAAATGATTAAATGAAGAGTGTGAATCATCTTACAAGCTGAGAAACAAAATAAATAGACAATACACAAGAAGCACAATTTCTTTAATGCAATTGCTAAAACTCTATATAGAGCAAAATGAAAAAATACCTTAAGGTATATGCAATTTATAAATGTATTAATATAATCATGTGAACAAAACCATGTATTACAAGTTGTTATGAGAAACTTTTTTTCTTTTTTTTTTTTAGAGACCAGGTCTCACTCTGTTGCTCAGGCTGGAGTGAAGTGGTGCGATAGTTCACTCCAGCCTCCAAAGATCATCCCACCTCAGCCACTCCAGTCATTGGGATTACAGCTATGAGCTACTACACTTGGCAAAACATTTTAATTTACAAGAAAGTTAAGTTAAATATAATACACTGTACATTTATTAATGTAGTCATGACACAACTATGACATGTACATATAGTTCAATGTATTGCATATATTTCAATATCCCTTAATTTTTTTCTCCTCATAATGCACAAGCCCCCATTAAAAAACATTTTCACGTTATATTCTCCATCATATGCATAAGGTATATAAAATATTTCTCAGATGAGAACAAGCTTTACATGAAACCTGCAGAAGAACAATGCCCTATATCAACTTACTTCAGTCTATGTTCAGCAATGGCACTGTTGACATTTGAGGCCAGATGATTCCTTGTTGTAGGTTTCCGTGTAGGGTGTTTAGCAGAATCTGTGGTGTCTATCCACCATCTACTCACTAAATGTCAGTTAGAACTCTTACCCAGGATGTGACAACCCAAAATATCTCTAGACATTGCCAAATGTCCCTTGGAGGCAAAATTGCCCCTGAGTTAACTCCATGTTGATGTTTGAGATAAAATCTGAGTCTCATTCTGTGTGTCTAACTAGTGGAGAAGGAAGATTAATAGCTTCAAGTTGTATGTAAACTATCCTCTGTCCACCGAATATTATAGTGGAAACTGAGAAAGAATGATGAAATGATGAGAGTAATAGAAATGGCAGAGTTTTGTTTCTTTCTTCATTGAAGAAAAGTAAAGAAAAAGAGAAAATTTTCAGAACTAATCAGATTTTTAAAATTACTTTTCTGTGAAGACTTTAAATACAATTGAGCACAGTCCATAAGGTCATCTGCAGATAGACATGTATATATATCATAGTGATTATGTCAGTATGTGTGCTGTGGAATAGGTAGGCAGAGGGCAAGTGGACTAAAAGAAAAGCTAGAACTGGGGAAATCATACTGCACATAAAATACAAGTCAGGAAAGCAGTGAAATAGAAAGCCAGGGAAGCAAACAGAAATCAAGTGCAAAAAAAATTTGCAAACACAGAGTCATCGAACAGGACATTCCTTGGAACTGAAAGAATAAACCAAGGCAGACAGCAAAATATATGCAAGGCCGTAACAACAAGAGAGGATATCCATACTGAGACGACTTTGGGATGGCCTCTCCTCATGTCAACTTGCTTATTTGCCCACCCTGTGGAAAGAGCCATCTATCTAGTAAATGTGGCCTACAAACTTGCTTGTGGTGATCGCTGACAACAGCTCTCTGGGTTGGTAGCATATAATTAGACACACTTGTTTGACACAGGTGTTTCTGTGACACTGTGTCTAGCAACAAATATCAAGTTAATAGATTGTGTCTGCATTGACACATCTGGTTTCCATCTCATTGTTACAATGATGACTACCATTTTTCAATAGAGATCATGGACATACATTTAAACTAAAAATGTGATGGATTGTGTTTGTATTTGCTTTCTCATTTTCTAAGTAAATTTCAAAAACTTACATAAGAAACCTCAGGATATCTCTTTGATGTGCTAAAAAGCCCTGAGTCCATTTAAACAGAGTGTCAGAAGTCACATTTGTTCCAAATTACAGAACATGTATTTGCAGAACACGTGTTTTATTGCCTTTGTAGCACTTATCATCATCTGAAATTATATTTTCCCCTTATATTGTGTCACCTGCAGAGAAATATGAGTCCTATGACTGTTGTGCCCTTGTTGTCTTGTTCACAGCTATCTCCCCAGCACTAGAACAGCGCCTGGCATGTAACGGGCATTTAGTGAATGCTTATTGAATGAATAAATGATTGAATGAATGGGCAATAAACAGTCAGAGAACATGTTCCTGTTCCCACTCAGGTAACAAGTCCTTTTGAATATTTTGGTTTGAGATAATTATACCTACCCAGAAATACTATGCTATATGCAGATATTGTCAGTCAAGCTCCTGTGTAATTTTTAGGTGTCAGTGATAGTGATAGTGTCAACAGAAGCTCTGTGGATTTCTCAGTGAACCACAGTTTAGTAAATCACTCTGATCTCCTCCATCCTGACACCAGCCACTAAAGACAGCATACCAGCCTGAGAACTAGAAGTAGCACTAGTGGGTTTGGGGTAAAAGACAGCCTGTGGAGCAAAACAAGTAATGAGGAGTTATGTTTTTACCTGTCCACCCAATTCAATTAAATCTTGACCTTCAGCTGTATCTAAATAAGAAATAGAAACATTTGAATTTAGATATTGCCATGGAGTCCTACTGATACTGGATACAATGCATGGGATTAACACCTCTTACAGAAGAAATCAGTGAACTAATTAGATCCCAGGTGCTACTGCCTGCAACAATAAAGAGAGAATATTAGAAGTGGTACCAAATGTATGACTAGCTCAGTGGATCAGTAAACACTAACAGCTCCGGATCCATCCTAGTACAGCCTCTGAAAAGTGATTATCTAGATCTGAAACCAGAGGTATGCCACCCACTTAAAGCCTGCTAAAAGCAGAGTGAATGGGCTGCCTAAGTGAAAAATTGCATCAAAAACATCAGTATTTTGAAAGAAGAATTCACAGCTGAGCAAGGCATGCTGTGAAAATTGTCCTACCTGAAAAGGAGAGGGCTGGAAAGACTTTGAAATGGCTCCTCATGACTACGGAGCTCATGGAATACAAAAGATTTAACTTAGTTCTTTTAAAATCATGCTATTTTAAGGGCACTCTAGTTTCCTCCGATTTGGTTTTATGCGCAAAGATTTACTTGTAATGTATCCATACGGTAGTCATTTTCCTTAAAAAAATGAAGCATTTTAACAACATTCTTTGAATTGCTAGATCCACTGTAAAACTTTAGACTATTAATTAATTTATTATTATTATTTTTAATTTTTTTCTTTTTTTCCTTATATTTCATCATATGTTGGGGGTACAAATATTGTTAGTGTTACATACATTGCCCCTACCACCCCTCCCCCACCACATGCCAGAGCTTCAAGC
>VBSM01003018.1:8168188-8178238 GCA_008086735.1 Cheirogaleus medius
TTTTTAATTTGATCAGGTCCCATTTATTTATTTTTGTTGTTGTTGTGATTGCCTGGCCAATGCCCTTTCTACAAATCATGGTCTTTCTTTGAGCCTCAAAATCCTTGTCTGTAAATTAAGGGTAAAGATATCATCTCTGCATACCTAATAGGTTTATTATGGACATCAAATGAAATAATCTATATGTAAGACCTTTAGGTCATATACTTCCCCTCTCTGAGCCTCAAGTCCAGCTACTTCCAAATAATGTTACACTAACGATACCTCAGTTGTAATATTTGTTGTTTATATGTGTTTTATCAAGTGTAAAGTAGTATACATTAATATCATATCTCCATAATTCCTGAACTGAGCAGCTGTCTCTTCCTGATTCCTTTTATTTTAGCAACAGTGAACAAACTTTTATGATTAGATAGAAACAATGACATTTCTATAGCAAAGACACTGCCATATTACACATCCCACTAAAGAATGTAACTAAATGAACACATGCAAAAACGTTCTGTTAAATGGCCAAAAGGTATGGCTTTACTACAATCAAGAAGTAGTGGTTCTTTCAATCATGATTGGGGACCATTTTCCTACACTACTAATTTGGTTGAAAAAATACTTGATTATATTTTAACTTCCATTATTTCTTAAAGAAATTCTATTACAAAAATGATTCATTTACTCTCTAAATGATAGTTAATTAAACACTCTGTGAAGATTAGAAAGTGAAATAAAAATAGAAATTGCCATAACTACAATTGTTACCTACCTAGATGTAAAGTCTTATTGGTGTGGGGAGGTATGGAGAAAGGAAGATAGAAGATCTACTTCCAATGGATATGTGTTATATCTATTTTTCAACATTAAAAACAGAATGTGATGTGGGTATTTTTGAGTGTCACATTGAGGGAATGCTCAGAACTGTAATTAAGACCCTTGATGAGGACTTTTAACAGTTTTTGGAAAGGCAATAAAAAGTCATGTATACAATCTTTTATTGGACATATTCTGAAAAGCAAAATCCTGGATATACAATATTAACCATCCATCCACCAATTTATTCATGTGCCCAATCATCCATCCATTCAAGAAATAGTCTTAAATGTATGCCTTGAATCATTTTAGTCACTGGAGATAGAGCAGTGAAAAAAACAGATGAAAATTCCTACCCTCTTGGAATTCCCTTTCTTTTCTTGTGACAAGGAGTCAGACAATAAGCAAATAAATAAAGTATACACCATGTCAATTGCTATAAAGGCTATGGAAAATAATGAAGTCAGGAATAATGAAATAATAAAATAGGGATAAGGAAGACTGATGAAAGGGGTAAGAGTTGCAATTTCAGTAGAGATTTGCAGATATGAGGGAGTTAGTCATGAAGATATCAGAGAAAAGAACAGCTGGATAGAAGAATCAGTAATTCCAAAGACCCTGAGACAGGGACATGCATGGGATATTTAAGGAAGCCAAATTACTGGAGTGAAGTAGATGAAGAGCAGTAGGGAATAAGATTAGAGAGGTAAGGTGGTGAGGGACATCTCTTGAGGGTATGCAGGTCCCCAAGTAAATTTACTTTTTCTCAGAAAGAGATGAGAAGCCATCAAAGGTTTTGAGCAGAGAAGAATATGATCTGGCATATGCCTTAATAGGATCTATATGGCTATTCTTCTGAGAACAGATTGAAGAGGAACAAGGATGGAAACAATGAAACCAATCAGCAGGTTGTGGAGGTCATCAAGGTCAGAAGTGACAATGACTCAGATCAAGGTTGTAGGGTGATAGTAGTGGAGATTGGGAGAAGTGTCAGATTGTGGCTGTATTTTGAAGACAGAACAAACAAAAATATGACAGTATTATTTCAGGCATGACATGTAAAACACTGACACTATAAGTGTCTCTCACACTCTAGCTAAAAGAATTGCACATTTTAGAGTGTCATCTTATATTCCCCAGGTGGTGGTGGGGAGGGGAATAGCAAATCTGATTGTCTGGCTTCTATTCAAAGGAACCAACTTGCTCTTAACTCTTAGAAAAGAAATATGGTGTGAAAAATCCACTCTACAAATATCCTAACATACCTAAAATCTTCTAAGAAAAGTTATACTCCTGGTATTTTGTTTCTTTTTATACTATTATTTCAAGTTTATATTTTCATTGGCCAGATATTGAAATATGTGCCCTCGGATCCCACAGAGTAACTAAAAGGAAACTAACTGTGAGGGGATTTAAAAGAGTAAAGATTGCAAGAACATAATGCAAATGAGAAAACATGTGCAAGAGCATCAATATACACATACAGATTTTTTTCCAGTTAAAATCAGTTGTAGTGTCAAAAAGTCACAGGTGTACATGACATGTGATAATGACAGACTACGAAGTGAAAAGATTTATATCCAACACACTTTCATTCAGTTGAGAGGTTGGGTACCACTTAAATATAGTCCTGAAAATACTGGAGGATTTAAGAAAGGGAATATCAATAACTCCAAAATTAAAACAGTGAAGGAGGGAAAGGATGGAAAGATGGATTAAGGGCCATAAAACACTAGAAAGCAGGTTTTGTTATTTGTTCCTTTATGAGGTTCAACCATATTCTAATGTGGCTGGATTAAAATTGTATACGTAGCCAGCTTTCAATAAAACTTGAATAAAAACAGCCACCAAATAATCAACATTGTTGTTAACATGAATGCCAACTTTGTATACACAAATGATTCTTCCCTCAACATACTTACAGTGCACAAAGGCACCTGGCCTACCCATGGAATAGTTGATGACTAAAATATCATTCTTCCTCCATTTCCTTCAAAGCCTTTACTCTGGTTACAGAAAAGAAGGGTTCTTATTTATAATTCTTTTAGGTAGAAGAGGCCTTTTTGTTCTTTACACAAAGGTGCCTTATGTGCTGGCAGTAGTTCCTCACTCCATCCTTTTGTAAACAATCACCTTTTGGGGGTACTTATAGATCAGGCTTCTCAAACTTGAGATTCCTGGGCCTTATAACAGGCCCACTAAACCAGTAAATCAGCTGGATGGGGCCCGGAATTTATATCTTAAACAAATATCCTGGAAGAGTCTCATGATGCTGAACATCAAAACAACAGAAGGAGAAAGGCTTTTATAATTGTATTCCAGCAATGAAAAATATTTGAAATGTCTCAAAACACAGAAAAGTGGTCTTAGTTTTTTTTTATTTTTTTATTTTTATTTCAGCGTATTATGGGAGTACAAACATTAAGGTTACATACATTGTCCTTGTCTCTCCTCCCGCCTTGAGTTAGAGCTTCAAGTGTATCCATCCCCCAGACGGTATGCATCACACTCACTATGTATGTATATACCCATCCCCTCCTCCCCCTCCCACCTGCCCCACACCCAACAAATGTTTGTTTTTCTTTTTTTCCTAATATTTTGGTTGCATTTTATATCTTTGCCTCTCTCTAGCAAGAGTTAGAGGTAAGCCCTTCCCCTCCACAATGTTTACCACATCCCTCAGATGTGGGACTACCCCCTGAACCCCCAAATCCCTGGTGAACACCACCACCCTTTGAGCACAATAGTGTTAATCAGTCAGAACCAATTTGATGGCGAGTATATATGGAGCCCATTATTCTGATCTTGTGTCACCTCACTTTAGATAATGGGCTTCAGTTCAATCCAGGATAATATAAGTGGTGCTAGCTTGCAGTCATGTCTTAGAATTAAGTAATATTCCTTTTAGAATGAGAATATAATGTTTCATGTGCTTAAATCACAAGGTTATTATAAAATCAGACAAGAAACATATCTTGGTCTTTCATAAATCAGGCTTTGCATCAGAATCACCTAGAGCTTATAAAAAACACACCTTTCACCTCTCACAAAAATCAACTCACATTGGGTAACAGACTTAAACCTAAGGTGTGAAACTATTAGAATCCTAGAGGAAGATGTTGGAAATACTCTTCTAGACATTGGCCTAGGCAAAGAATTTATGAAGAAGACCCCAAAGTCAATCACAGCAGCAACGAAAATAAATAAATGGGACCTGATCAAATTAAAAGGCTTCTGCACAGCCAAAGAAACTGTCAAGAGATCAAACAGACAACCTACAGAAGGGGAGAAAATATTTACTTTCTATACATACAATAAAGGGCTGATAACGAGAATCTATTTAGAACTCACAAACATCAGCATGGAACAATCAAACAAACTTATCAAAAAATGGACAAAGGACATGAACAGAAACTTTCCAAAAGAAGACAGAATAATGGCCAACAAACATATGAAAAAATGCTCAACAAGTCTAATCATCAGAGAAATGCAAATCAAAACCACAATGAGATATCACTTATCTCCGGTAAGAATGGCCTTTATCAAAAAGTCCCCAAACAATAAATGTTGGCGTGCATGTGGAGATATAGGAACACTCCTACACTGCTGGGGGGACTGAAAACTAGTTCAGCCTCTGTGGAAAGCAATACGGAGATACCTTAAAGCGATACAAGTAGATCTACCATTTGATCCAGCAATCCCATTACCGGGCATCTACTCAAAAGAACAAAATACACCCTATAAAAAAGACACCTGCACCAGAATGTTTATTGCAGCAGAATTCACAATGGCATATTTGTCGAAACAACCTAAGTGCCCATCAGTAGATGAATGGATTAATAAAATGTGATATATGTAAACCATGGAGTACTATTCAGCTATAAGAAACAACGGTGATATAGCACCTCTTGTATTTTCCTGGATAGAGCTCGAATCCATTCTACTAAGTGAAGTATCCAAAGAATGGAAAAACAAGTACCACATGTACTCACCAGTACATTGGTTTCACTGATCAACGCCTAAGTGGACGTATAGGAATAGAATTTATCGGGTGTCAGGCAGGTGGGGGGGGAGGAGGGGATGGGTATACACATACATAATGAGTGTGATGCACACCATCTGAGGGATGGATGCACTTAAAGCTCTGACTTGAGGGGAGGGAGGGCAATATATATATAACCTTAACATTTGTACCCCCATAAAATGCTGAATTAAAAAAAAAACTAAATACAAAATATAAAGCTGACTGGTTCCCACTCCCAGAACATGATATCAGAGTCCTTGAGAGTGGGTCTTGGTATTCTTTTCAGCTATATTCTGTGTTACAGCCCATGTTTTCTGAGTATCATGTTTCCTCTTTTCTTGTTTTATATCTTTGTTTCAGTATTTTAGTCATCATTCAGTGACTTCTGAGAAATAGCACATGAGAAGAATTTTTCAAAAACCTGAACATGAGATTAACCCTTATAAGCGATTCTTGGTTTGGCCAAATATATAATTTTATATAGGAAATTATCTCCCTTCAGAATTTTTAAGGCATGGTTCTAATGCTTCATATTTTTATATGCTAGCTTGGCTTTTTTCCCTGTATTTCTCCCTTTCAAGGAGCTTTTGTATTTACCCACTAATTTACTGTTTCTGTTGTTCTACATCCCTTCCTGTAGATCTGAGCTTCCATCAGGCATCATTTTATTTGTCTGAAATAATCATTTAGTATTTTTTTGAGTAGAAGTATATGGATGACAGATTTTCTCAGATTGGAATTGTCTTTATTTTATACTTTTTAAGAATATTATCATCTAATATAGAATTATTGGTTGACTATTTTTCTCTTAGCTCTTTAAATATGGCATTCAGTCATCTCATGGCCTCAATTGTTTGTGATGATAATCAGCTAATTTGTATTTTTATTGCCATGTATTATTATAATATGTCTTTTCATGCACTGACTACTTTCAAGATTTTTCTGTCTTTGGTATTTAGAAGTTTAACTAGATAAAACCAAGACTGTGGGAGCAGAGACCCAGGAGGTTACCATTACTCTGCCATTTTTCATCCCCTTATTTCATTTTATTTTTTAATTGACAGATAGTAATTGTATGTATTTAATGTGTACAACATTATGTTTTGAGATACGTATACATTGTGGAACAGCTCAATTGAGCTAATGAACATATGCATTCCCTCACATACTTATTTTTTGTGATGAGAAGACTTAAAGTCTATTCTTAGTGATTTTCAAAACACATTGTCGTCAACTATTGTCACCATGTTGTACAATAGATTTTTTAAATTTATCCCTCTAACCTAAGTGAAATTTTGTACACTTGACCAACATAAAATGGTAAAACTTCTAGAATAAAACGTAGAAGAAAAACTTAATGACATTTTTCTTGGCCTTAATTTCTTGCATATAATACCAAAAGCACAGGCAACAAAAGCAAAATTAGACAAGTGATACAACATTCAACTAAAAATTTTAGATTTAGCAAAGCAAAGAAAACAGTTAACAGATTGAAAAGTCAACTTTGGAACAAGAGAAAATATTTGCAAATCATATATCTGACAAAGTGTTATTATCCAAAATATGTAAAGTACGCAAAACAACCCAATAGCAAGAAAAATCATGGTTAAAAAATTGGCAAAAGACCTACGTAAAATAATAAGAAGTGTATATATTGGTCTATGCTCCCATTCTCTGGCACAGAGCACCTAAATCTTAAATTCATGTTGAGTTTAATTTTGTGTATGGTGTATGATATGGGTCCAATTTCATTTGTTTGCATATGAATATTCAGTTTTCTCAACAACATTTGTTGAAGAAACTATACTTTCCTGTTTGTATATTCTTTACAACTTTGTCAAACACCAATTCAACATGTATGTGGTTTTATTTATAGGCTTCCTAATCTGTTCTGTTGAGGAATATGTTTGTATGCTGGTACTATACTATTTTGATTACTGCAGCTTTGTAAATTACTTTGAAATCAGGAAGTGTGAGGCTTTCAGGTTTGTCCTTTTTAAAAAGATTGTTTTTTGCTATTCTGGGTCCATTGTGTCTCCATAGGTTGTTTTGTTTATTTCTATAAAAATACCACTGGCATTTTGATAGTGACTACATCATACAAACATCAATAGCATTTCTATACACGAACAATGACCAAGCCGAGAACAAAATCAAGAACTCAATCCCATTTAAAGCAGCTGCAAAAAAGAAAAAAAAATATCTAAGAAGAGATTTAGCTAAAGAAGTGAACGATATCTACAAGGGGAACTACAAGTCATTGATGAAAGAAATCATAGATGATACAAACAAATGGAAAAACCATCCCATGCTCATGAATCAGAAGAATCAATATTGTTAAAATGATCATACTTCCCAAAGTAATGTATAGATTCAATGCAATTCCTATCAAAATACCAATTTCATTATTCACAGAATTAGTAAAAACAATTTTAAAATTCATATAGACCCAAAAAATAGCCCAAATGGCCAAAGCAATCCTGAGCAAAAAGAAAATATCTGAAGCAATCACCTTACCTGACTTCAAGTTATACTGCAAGGCTATAGTCACCAAAATTGCTCGGTACTGGCATAAAAGTAGACACATAGATCATTGGAACACAATAGTCAACCCAGAAATAAAGCCATATACCCACAATCAACTGATCTTTATCGAAGTAGACAAAAGCATACGCTAGAGAAGGATACACTATTCAATGAATTGTGCTGGGTAACTTGGATAGCTATTTACAGACAAATGAAACTGGATCCCTATCTCTCACAGTATACAAAAATTAACTCAAGATGGATTAAAGACTCAAAGGTAATACTTGAAACAATACAACTCATAAAAGAAGACCTAGGAAAAACTCTTCTGTACATTGGCCTAGGCGAAGAATTTATGACTATGACTCCAAAAGTAAATTCAACAAAAACAAAAGTAGACAAATGGAAATTAATTAAACTAAAAAGCTTCTTCACAGAAAAGATACAATCAAAAGAGTAAATAGACAACCTACTACAGAATGGGAGAAAATATTCACAGTCTATATGTCTGACAAAGGACTAATAGCCAGAACCTACAAGGTACTCAAAAAACTCAGTAAGAAAAAATCATGCAACCCAATTAAATAGTGGGCAAATAACATGAATAGACATTTTTCAAAAGAAGATATACAAATGGTCAAGAAACAAATGTAAAAATATTCAATATCCTTAAGCATCAGGGAAATTAAAGTTAAAAAATAATAATGAGATACCATCTCACTCCAATTAGAATGGCCATTATTAAAAAGTGAAAACAAGAAGAGATGTTGGAGTGGATGTAATTAAAATGGAATACCTAAATACTGTTGAAGGGAAGATATATTAGTACAACCTCTATGGAGATCAATACAGGTCATTCTTAAAAAACTGAAGTCAGATATACCATTTGACCCACCAATGACACTAATGGGTATGTACACAGAGAAAAAGAAGTCATTATATAGAAAAGATACCTGCACTAATATCTCAGCACAATTCACAATCACAAAGCTATAGAATCTACCTAAGTCCTTTTAACCAATGAACGGATAAATAAAATGTGTGTTTGTGTATATAATATACAAATAAATATATAAGTGCATGCACATACCTCATGGAATATTTCTCAGTAACTAGAAGGAATTAAATACTATCTTTTGCAGCAACTTGGATGGAACTGGTGACCATTATCCTAAATGAAGTAACTCAGGAACAGAAAAATATATGTCACATGGTTTCACTTATAAGTGGAATCTAAACTATGGGTACACAAGGGCACATAGGGTGGTATAATGGGCATTGGAGACTCACAAGCGAGGAGTATGGTAGGTGGTGGGGGATGAAAAATTACCTTTTGAGTGCAATGTACACTACTTGGGTGATGGGTACACCAAAAGCCCAGACTTGAGCACTATAGAATACAAACATATAACAAAATTCAACTTGTATCCCTTAAATCTATTCAAATAAAAAATGATAAGAGAAAAACTGTAAAAACATAAACAAATGCAAAATAATAATCTTTAAAACTAAATAACTAAAAATAATAGAGAACTACCTGATAACTAGGGCACTCTTTATCAGGTAGTAGAAGATCCCAAATTAAGAATAGTGGATGAACACATATTTATAGAAGGCTTTTATTTATTTATTCATTTATCTTTTTGCTTTCATGAATGCACTTTAGACTTATTTTTTTTTTTACTTATATTGATCTTTAGGAAAGCAAAAGCCTTAGCAGGTAATTTTAATTTTAAAATTTGAAATCAATATATCCAAGTTTTACATGTTTTACAGCATATTTTAAGCAATATTTTCATTCTTTCTATAGAAAGCATCTATAGGTTATTTTCCTGCATTTTCATTTTATAATGCATGTATAACAAACAAAATTTGACTGATTTGGCAAAGTCATAAATTGAAGCTTATCCATTAGATTTTATTAATTATATTCTTGTCAACTTGGTGATGTAGACCAGTTTACACATAAGGAACAGAGTCCAGAGCCTATCTAAAACTTCTATACTACTCAAACATGCCAAAAGGAAACTGTGAAAGTCAGCTGAGTAATCTTATGCTGCCTATGTAGAATGCTTACCAAAAAGGGATGAGAAGTTCTGAAATCTAAATTACTTTTACATAGGAAGTTTCAGCAGTATTTTCATACAGCCTAAGCAAAACATTGATTAAAAGGCAAAATGGAGAAAAATGCATAATCAGAGTCCATAGCAATCCAGGAAAGAATGAAACAGATTAAAAGGAATAATCAGGGTAGATTTGGCTGGAAACATTTCATTTTAATTTGTAAGCATTCATTGATTAATTCAAAAATTATTGTTCAGCATCTAACACCCATTAGGATGGATACTATCAGGGAAAAATAGTAAGTAACACGTGTTGATGAGGATGTGGAGATATTGAAATTTTTATACTATTAATGGGAATGTAAAATAGTATGACTTCTATGGAAAACATTATAATGGTTCCTCTAAAAATAGAAAATATAATTACCATATGACACAGAAATTCCATTTAGGGGTATCTACTCAAAAAAGTGGAAAGCAGAGTCTCAAAGAGATATATGTACATCCAGGACCATAGCAGCATTATTCACAATAGTAGAAAGATGGAAGTAACCCAAGTGTCTATCACTGACCACTGAGCTCAGGGCAGAGCTCACAAGGAATCTTGAGTCTCCACAAAAGGGAAACATCATG
>VBSM01003018.1:8180698-8197091 GCA_008086735.1 Cheirogaleus medius
GGTGCCTATCCTGCAGAAATTATTCCTCAACATTGAGAAGGATGGAATCCTTCCCAATTCATTTTATCAAGCCAAAATCACTTTGATCCCCAAACCAGGAAAGGATGCAACAAAGAAAGAAAACTACAGACCAGCATCACTTATGAATATAGATGAAAAAATTGTAAACACAATCATCACTAATGGAATCCAGATGCTTATCAAGAAAATAAATCATCACGACCTAGTGGACTTCAACCTAGAGACACAGGGATGGTTCAATATACACAAATCTATAAATGCAATTCACCACATAAACAAAAGCAAACACAAAGACCATAAAATCCTTTCAATAGATACAGAAAAAGCATTTGACAAAATTCAACATGCTTTCATGATAAGAACACATAATAAAATAGGCATAGAATGGGCATACCTAAAAATGATACAAGCCATACATGACATACCCACAGACAACATAATAGTGAATGGGGTATAATTCAAGGCATTCCCACTTAGAACTGCAACCACGCAAGGTTGCTCACTATCTCTTCTTCTATTCAACATAGTGCTAAAAGTCCTGGCAATAGCAATCAGACATGAAAATGGAATTAACGGTATCCAAATGGGGGCAGAAGAGAGAAAACTTTCACTGTTTGCCGATGATATGATATTATATTTAGAAAATCCCAAGGATTCAACCAAGAGAATCCTGAAATTGATGAATGAATTTAGTAAATTCTCAGATACAAAATCAATACAAACAAATCAGAGGCATTCCTATATGCCAATAATAGTCAAATTGAGAATCAAATCAAAGATTCAATACCCTTCACAATAGCAACAAAGAAAATAAAGTACCTAGGAATATACTTAACTAAGGAGGTAAAAGACCTCTACAGGGAGAACTGTGAAATGCTGAGGAAGGAAATAGCAGAGAACATAAACAGATGGAAATCCATGCCATGCTCGTGGGTCAGCAGACTCAACATTGTTAAAATGTCTATGCTACCCAAACTGATCTACAGATTCAATGCAATCCCTATTAAAATCCCAACATCATTCTTCACAGATATAGAAAAAATAATTTTATGCTTCGTTTGGAACCAGATAAGACCCTGTATATCAAAACCAATTCTAGGCAATAAAAACAAAATGGGAGGCATCAATATGCCAGATTTCAAACTATACTACAAAGCTGTAGTAATTAAATCAATTTGGTATTTGCACAAAAATAGGAATATTGACCAGTGGAATAGAACTGTGAACCCTCATATAAAATCATCCTCATATAGCCATCTAACCTTCAACAAAGGAGACAAAAACATTCACTGGGGAATAGAATCCCTATTCAATAAGTGGTGCTGGGTAAACAGGATAGCCACTTGTAGAAGGCTGAAGCAGGATCCACACCTTTCGCCTCTCACAAAAATCAACCCATGCTAGGTAACAGACTTAAACCTAAGGTATGAAACTATTAGAATTCTAGAGGAAAATGTTGGAAACACTCTCCCAGACATTAGCCTTGTCAAAGAATTTATGAAGAAAATCCAAAAGGCAATCACAACAGCAACAAAAATAAATAAATGGGACCTGATCAAACTAAAAAGCTTCTGCACAGCCAAAGAAACAGTCATGAAAGCAAACAGACAACCTACAGAATGGGAGAAAAATTTTACATCCTACACCTCTGATAAGGGACTGATAACTAGAATCTACTTAGAACTCATGAAAATCAGCAAGAAAAAAATCAAACAACCCTATCAAAAAGTGGGCAAAGTATGTGAACAGAAACTTTTCAAAAGAAGACAGAATAATGGCTAACAATCATATGAAAAAAAATGCTCAACATCTCTAATCATCAGGGAAATGCAAATCAAAACTGCAATGAGATATCACTTATCTCCAGTAAGAATGGCCTTTGTCAAAAAGTCCCAAAACAATAAATCTTGGCATGTATGTGGAGAGATAGGAACACCCCTATACTGCTGGTGGAACTGCAAACTAGTTCAACTTCTGTGGAAAGCAATATGGAGATACCTTAAAGCGATACAAGTAGATCTACCATTTGATCCAGCAATCCCACTACTGGGCATATACCCAAAAGATCATATGATACTCTACAAAAAAGACACCTCCACTTGAATGTTTATAGCAGCACAGTTCACAATTGCTAAGTTGTGGAAACAACCTAGGTGCCCATCAATACACGAATGGATTAATATAATGTGGTATATGTATACCATGGAGTACTACTCAGCTTTACAAAACAATGGTGATATAGCACCTCTTGTATTTTCCTGGCTAGAGCTGGAACCCATTCTACTAAGTGAGGTATCTCAAGAATGGAAAAATATGCACCACATGTACTCACAAGCAAATTGGTATTAACGGATCAACACCTAAGTGGACATATAGGAATAACATTTATCAGGAGTTGGGAAGGTGGGAGGGGGGAGGAGGTGATGCATATATACATACATAATGAGTGAAATGTGCACCGTCTGGGGGATGGTCACACTTGAATCTCTGACTCGAGGGGGAGAGGTGGCAAGAACACTATATGTAAACTTAACATTTGTACTCCTATAATATGCTGAAATAATTTTAAAAAAGACTGAAGAGGCATATCTCACTAAAAGACTGAGATCTAATCATAAAATTTTAGAACACTTCCCCTGCCCCATACATTATCAGCATGTTAAGAATGGCACATTTATGAGAGTTCCCTTTAACCACATCATACCTTCCTATCAAGGAAAAATTACAAGACATACTAAAAGACACAAAGCATAGTTTAAAAAGACAGAGCAAACATCAGAACCAGACTCAGATATGACAGAGATGTTGAAATTATCAGATTGAGATTTTAAAACACCTATCATTAAAATTCTAACAGGTCTAATGTGTAAAGTAGACAGCCTGCAATAACAGATGAGCACTTTAATCAGAGAGGTGGTATTCTAAGAAAGAAGCAAAAATGAATGCTAGATATCAAAAGCAGTACAACCAAAATGAAGAATGCCTTTGATGGGGTCATTAGTAGACTGGACACAGCTGAGGAAAGAATCTTTGATCTTGAGAATATATGAAGAGAAACCTCCAAAACTTAAAAGTACAGAAAATGGTGACTATAAAAACAGAACAGGAATTAAAGCTATCCCTATCAAAGTACCATCATCATTGTTTACAGATCTGGAAAAAAATAATTCAACGCTTTGTATGGAACCAGAGAAGACCTCACATAGCCAAAGCATTCATAAACAAGAAAAACAAACTGGGAGTTATCAGTCTATCAGACTTCAAGCTGTACTGTAAGCCTATAGTAACTAAAATAGAATTTAACTGGCACAAGAACAGAGATATAGACATTTGTAACAGGACTGAGAATCCAGAGATGAAACCATCTGCATATTGTCATCTAATCTTTGACAAAGCAGACAAAAATATACACCGGGGAAAAGAATCTCTATTCAATAAATTGTGCTGGGAAAATTGGATAACTAATGCAGAAGAATGAAACTGGATTTACATTTCTGGTCTCTTATAAAAATCAATTCACGGTGTATAACAGACTTAACCCAAGGCATGAAACCTTAAAAATCCTAGAAGAAAATGTTGGGAAGATTCTTTTAGACATAGGCCTAGGCAAAATTTATAAAGAAGACCCCAAAGCAATCACAGCAGCAACAAAAATAAATGAATGGGATCTGATCAAATTAAAAAGCTTTGGCACAGCCAAGGAAACTATCATTAGGGTGAATAGACAGCCTACAGAATGGGAGAAAATATTTGCTTTCTACACATCCAATAAATGGCTGATAACAAGAATCTATCTAGAGCTTAAAAAAATAAACAATAAAAAATAAAACAAAACATCAATAAATGGGCAAAGGACATGAACAGAAACTTTTCAAAAGAAGACAGAATAATGGCCAGCAAACATATAAAAAAATTCTCAACATCTCTAATCATTAGGGAAATGCAAACCAAAACCACAACGACATTGCACTAATTTTCAGTCTCACCAACAGTGTAAGAGTGTTCTTGTCTCTCTGCATCCTCGCCAGCATTTGTTGTTTTGGAATTTTTTTTGATAGAGGCCAATCTTACTGGTGTTAGGTGATATCTCATTGTGATTTTGAATTGCATTTCTCTAATGATTTTTACTCAATTTTAAGAAACGACAGTGATGTAGCCCCTCTTATACTTTCCTGGATTGAGCTTGAGCCCATTATCCAAAGTGAGGTAACACAAGATAGGAAGAATAGGCTCCACTTGTATTTGACATCGAATTGGTACTGACTGCTTTTCACAATGGTGCTCACATGGTAGTAATATTCTCCAGGGATCGGGGGTTGGGGGGTAATTCACAACTATAGGACATGGTGTGCATTGTGGGGAGGAAAGTGCAGGCCTCTAACCACTGCTTGGCAGAGACAATGATATAAAATGTAACCTAAATATTTGTACACTCACAATATCCTGAAATTAAATAAAATAAAATAAGACAAATAGAAAAACACAATGAGATATCATCTAACCCAAGTTAGATTGGCTTTTATCAAAAATTCCCAAAGCAACAAAAGCTGGCGAGGATGTGGAGAGATAGGAACACTCTTAAACTGCTGGTGGGACTGCAAATTAGTACAACCTCTGTGGAAAAGAATTTGGAGATATCTCAAGGAGCTAAAAATAGAAATACCATTGGATTGAGTAATAGCATTATTAGGCATCTACCCAAAGGAACAAAAGACATTCTATAATAAAGGCATCTGCACTGGAATGTTTATGGCAGTACAATTCATTACTGGAAGGATGTGGAAACAATCCAGATGCCCATCAATCCATGATTGGATTAATAAAATATGGTATATGAATACAATGGTTTACTAGCCAATTACAAAAAAACAATGGTAATCTAAAACCTCTTATGTTTTCCTGGATAGAGCTTGAGCCCATCCTCCAAAGTGATGTATCACAAGAATGGAAGAATAGGCACCACATGTACTCATCATCAAATTGACACTAACTAATCAACACTAAATTGTTCATAGGGTAGTAACATTCTTTGGGCATTGGGGGTTGGGGGTGGGTAAACTGACAAGTATTGGATGCAGTGAGCATTGTAGGGTGGGGAAGGACATGCCTAAAATCATGGTTTGGGTGTGGCAAAGTCATAACATGTAATCAAAATATTTGTACCCCCATAATATCTTGAAATAATAATAATTTAAAAAAACAGAACAGGGCATCTAAAAATTGTTGGGCAAGTACAAAAACCATCAATATGCAAAATGCAAATATCAGAGGGAGATGAGAGACAAGAAAAGAAGAAATATTTGAAACAATAATAATTGTGAATTTCTCTCAGATTAATATGAGACATCCAACCACATATCCAGAAACTCAAAGATAAATGCCAGACAGGATAAAGGCCCAAAAAATGCTACACTTAGGCATATCATTTTCAAATTACAGAACATCAAAGATAAAGAAAAAATTCTGAAAGAATACAGAGGAAAAATATACTTCATGTATTGAGAATCAAAGATAAATATTACATCTGACTTCTCAAGGGAAACTATGCAAGCAAGAAGACAGTGACATAAAAAAATGTTTATTCATTTGGATAGATGCCCAGTAATGGGATTGCAGAATCAAATGGTAGATCTACTTGTATCTCTGAGTTATCTCCATGTTGCTTTTCACAGAGGTTATACTAGTTTGCAGTCCCAACAGCAGTGTATGAGTGTTCCTATCTCTCTACATCTACGCCAACATTTATTGCTTTGGGACTTTTTGATAAAGGAATTCTCCCTGGGAATAAGTGGCATCTCATTGTTGTTTTGATTTGCATTTCCCTGATGATTAGAGATGTAGAGCATTTTTTCCTATGTTTGTTGGCCATTATTCTGTCTTCTTTTTTTATTTTATTATATAATGGGGGTACAAATATTGTTAGGGTTACATACATTGTCCCTACCACTCCATTATTCTGTCTTCTTTTGGAAAGTTTCTGTTCATGTCTTTTGTCCACTTTTTGATAGGGTTATTTGAGTTTTTCTTGGGGATTTTCTTGAGTTCTAAATAGAGTCTAGTTATCAGCCCTTAATAGGATGTGTAGAAAGTAAATATTTTCTCCCATTCTGTAGGTTGTCTGTTCACTCTTGTGACAGTTTCTTTGGCTGTGCAGAAGCTTTTTAATTTGACAAGGTACCATTATTTATTTTTGTTGTTGCTGTGATTGCCTTTGGGGTCTTCTTCATAAATTCTTTGCCTAAGCCAATGTCTAGAAGAGTTTTTCCAACATCTTCCTCTAGAATTCGTATAGTTTCATGCCTTAGGTTTAAGTCTTTTATCCACAGTGAGTTGATTTTTGTGAGAGGTGAAATTTGTGGATCCTGCTTCAGTATTTCTACATGTGGCTATCCAGTTTTCCCAGCACCATTTATTGAATAAGGATTTTTTCCCCTGTTGTATGTTTTGTCTGCTTCTTGAAAGGTTAGATGGTTATATGAGGATTGTTTTATATCTGGGTTCTCAGTTCAATTTCAGTGTTCTATGTCCCTGTTCTTGTGTGAGTCCTATTCTGTTTTAGTTACTATACCCTTGTAGTATAGTTTTAAGTCTGGTAAATTGATGCCTAACATTCTACAGAAAAGAAGTCTGCATTTGAATGTTTATAGCAGCACAATTCACAATTGCAAAGATGTGGAAACAACCCAAGTGTCCATCAATGCATGAGTGGATTAATAAACCATGGAGTACTATTCAGCTCCTAGAAATAATGGTGATATAGCACCTCTTCTATTATCCTGGATAGAGCTGGAACCCATTCTACTAAGTGAAGTATCTCAAGAACGGAAAACTAAGCATCACATGTACTCACCAGCAAATTGGTTTCAACTGATCAACACCTAAGTGCACATATAGGAAAAGCATTTATTGCGAGTTGGGCAGATATGAAGGGGGAGTAGGGGATGGGTATATACATGCACAATGAGTGTGATGTGCACCGTCTGGGGAATGGACATGTTTGAATCTCTGGCTTTGGGGAGGGGAGGGACAAGGGCAATATATGTAACCTAAATATTTGTACCCCCATAATATACTGAAAGTAAAAATAAATAATTAAATAAATAGATAAATAAAAATGTTTAAATTATTGAGAGAAAATGTAGCAATATGAATGCATTTTTTAAAAAAGGGATAAAGGGGTAGTGGTGATGATTCCACAACATCGTGAATGTAAATAATGCCACTGAATTGGAAACTTTAAAATGATTAAAATGGAAACTTTTAAGTTATATGTTTTACCTTAATTTTTAACAATTAATAATGTAATATACCAAAAACCACTGAATTGTGCACTTTAAGTAAGTTAATTTAATTTTAAGACAGTACAGCTGCCTTAAAAATAAAGAGAAAAATGAAAATTTTTTCAAACTTAGCATTATTGCTATCACTACAAACAATTCTGATGTGTTGCTACACAGTCTTCAACTACCTAGCTATATTTATTACTTTTTTCTCTATAGGTAAATTCTGATATTTTTATGTGTTTCTGCCATCAGAAGAGAACATACTTCTATATTTTTCCTCTTGAATTTTTTGATTTGAAGAAACAGTTTTTCCAACTGAACTATGACAAATTGTCTGTTCAGCAATTGTTAGGTTCTTTTGGCAAACATCATAGGCTTCCACAGTGAAACGTAGGCAAGGGCTATTATTTACTCTACTCCATAATCTTGCAAAGAGGTCATTATGAGATTTTTTGTTGTTGTTTTCTTGAGACAGAATCTAGCTCTGTCATCTGGGCTGGAGTGTCATGGCATCAGCCTAGCTTACAGAAACCTTAAACTCCTGAGCTCAAGCTATCTTCCTCCCTCAGCCTCCCAAGTATCTGTGACTATAGGCATGTGCCATCACATCCAGCTAATTTTTTTCTATTTTTAGTAGAGACAGGGTGTCACTCTTGCTCAGGCTGGTCTTGAATTCCTGATCTCAAGTGATTCCCTTGCCTTGCCCTCCCAGAGTGCTAGGATTACAGGTTGAGTCACTGCACCCGGCCTAAGAGGTTACTATGTTAAAATAAAACTTGTTAGGTTAATTTGTGTAAAACTTATATTAATGAAAAAATGGATACAAAACCATTTATATAATGAATCTTTGTAACTCATGTAAGTCCTACTCTCTAACCTCAAGCAGTCCAACAAGTCCATAGAGGCAGAAGCAATAATGTTCCAATAATAGGACCAGCCAATCTTATTCTTGGATCAGAGGTCAGAGTCCTTTTGAAATGTAGTGGTATGGTGAACATAAGATTAATTATATATATATATATATATATATATATAGTTGTGTAATATATATAGTTATGTAATTTTATTTTATATATATATATATATATTACACAAAGAATTATACTAGAGTGACTCATTTAAGTGATTAAGTCCCCTTCACAACTTAAGTAATTTACTGATGTTATGGCAGACCAATTTAAAATAACTTACTCTTGCTTATTATGCTGGGAGGTAGCACTGCTAATAAGTAATCCATCATTTGGTTGGTGAGTAACTACTTTGGGGCAGGTACCCTCTTAATCTGGATTTTCACAAAAGGAAGAATGAGATAAGGGCTTGGGATGTTATTGCAAGAAGCAGTAGTGCATCAGTGAGTAGGAACAATGAGACAGGGAAAGATGAAAAGGGTTTTGTTTGTGTGGGTTTGTCTATCCAGGTGGCACTGTAATTGAGTCCCAAAGGATGAGCAAGGCTTCCAGTGAAAAACCCATACAAGGGCCATTCCAGAGGGGGCATAAAATGTGCAAATTTATACAAGAGGATGACCTGCTCAGGAGACACCAAGAGGAACAAAAGGATATTTGCAAATGTGTCAAAGATAAAAAGTATCCTAAATGTGCTCAAATGGTACTATGCAATGATTAACATCAATCAACTAAATCAACAATTTTCAAATGTTTTGGTCTCAGGGGACCTTTTCATTTTTAATAATTATTACAGACCCTAAAGATATTTTGATTAAGGATATTATATCAATTGATATTTACCACATCAGAAATTAAACTTAAAATTGTAAAATAATTATCTGTTAATTTAATTAAATACAATAATGAACCCATGACATGTTAACATAATGTTTTATTATAAAACTACATGTTTCAAAATGAAATACAATGTGGCAAGCCAAGTAGCATTGCTTTATATTTTGTGAGTTCTTTTATTTTTTTTTATTTGTATAAATTTAAGGAGTACATATCTGATTTTGTTACATGGATATAATGTGGTAGTGATGGTGAAGTTAGGGCTTTTGGTGTGTCCATCACTTTATTTACATACATTGTATGCATTAAATAATTTATTATCATTCTCCTCCCTCACCTCCTACCTTCCAAGTCTCCATTGTCTACCATTTCACACTCTATTCCCATGTGTACACATTATTTAGCTTCTACTTTTGAGTGAGAAAATGTGGTATTTGTCTTTCTGTTTCTGAGTTGTTTCACTTAAGATAATGTCCTTCAGTTCCATCCATGTTACTGCAAAAGACATAATTTCATTCTTTCTTATAGATGCATATGATATCATTGTGCATATATACACCAGATTTTATTTATCCAATCATCCACTGATGGACAGTTATGTTGATTCTGTATCTTTGCTATTGTGAATAGTGCTGGAGTAAACATATAAATGCAGATATCTTTTTTATATAATGATTTACTTTCCTTTGAGCAGATACCCAGTTGTGGACTTGCTGGATTGAATGAAAATTCTATTTTTATTTCTTTGAGAAATCTCTATACTATTTTCCATAGAGATTGGACTAATTCATATTCCTACCAACAGTATGTAAGAGTTTCCTTTTCTCCACATTTTTGCCAGTATCTGTAATATTATGCTTTTTAATAATAGCCATTCTGATTGATGTAAGATGATATATCATTGTGGTTTTAATTTGCATTTCCCTGATGATTACTGTTGTTGGACATTTTTATATGGCCGTTGGCCATTTGTATGTTTTCTTTTGAAAAATGTCTATTCATGTCCTTTGCCCACTTTTTAATGGGATTATTCTTTCTGTTGTTGTTGAGTTCCTTGTAAATTCTGGATATTAGTCCCCTATTGGATGCAAATATTTACAAATATAATTTGCAAACATTTTCTCCCATTCTGCAGGTTGTCTGTACACTCTGTTGATTATTTTGTTTGCTGCACAGAAGCATTTTGGTTTAATTAAGTTCAATTTATCTATTTTTGGTTTTGTTACTTATGATTTTGTAGACCTAGTTATGAATTTTTTGCCTAGAAAAATGTCTAGAGAAGTTTTCCCCAGGTTTTCCTCTAGTATTTTTATAGTTTCAGATATTCCATTTAAGTCTTCAATACATCGTGACTTAATTTTTGTATGTGGTGAGAGATAGAGATCCAGTTTCATTTTTCTGTGTATGGAAATCCAATTCTCCAGCCTTATTTATTGAAAAGAGTATCTCTTCACCTGTATATGTTTTTGTATATTTTGTCAAAGATCAGTTGGCTATGGATATATGGTTTTATTTCTGGATTCTCTACAAACCTCTTTAATATCTAAGTTAACAAAAGACAACTATATTCTTGTATATGTTTTTTCCTTTTTTAATTTTCTTTTTATAATTTTTTATTTCAGCATATTATGGACATACAAATATTAAGGTTACGTATATTTCCCATGCCCACCTCCCCTTTCAAGGCAGAGCTTCAAGCATGACCATCCCCCAAATGTTGCACATCTCACTCATTATGTTTGTCTATACCCATCCCCTTCTCCCCCCTCCCACCCGCCCAACACCTGACAAATGTTATTCCTATATGTCCACTTAGGTGTTGATCCGTTAATACCAATTTGCTGGTGAGCACATGTGGTGCTTGTTTTTCCATTCTTGAGATACTTCACTTAGTAGAATGGGTTCCAGCTCGAGCCAGGAAAATACAAGAGGTGCTATATCACCATTGTTTCGTAAAGCTGAATAGTACTCCATGGTATACATATACCACATTTTGTTAATCCACTCATGTATTGATGGGCACCTGGGTTGTTTCCACAACTTTGCAATTGTGAACTGTGCTGCTATAAACATTCGAGTGCAGGTGTCTTTTTCATAAAGTGACTTTTGTTCTTTTGGGTAGATGTCCAGTAATGAGATTGCTAGATCAAATGATAGATCTACTTGTATTGCTTTAAGGTATCTCCATATTGCTTTCCATAGAGGCTGAACTAGTTTGCAGTCCCACCAGCCATTTGAATTGTAATGATATACTATTTTGGTTGATGCATATAAAGAAAATTTAGTCTCACACAAATATCTAGTTTGAAAAGGAAGGAGTATTTTAATTATGTTTTCAACTAATTTTGGATATTTTTTGATATTACAACAAAGCTAAGTAGGAATTTCTTAAAGGCAATTGTAATGTGAATTCTCAAATCATATAAGGGAACATTTTGCATGATGATGATGATGATGATGATGAATAGATTTTTTTTCACATGGATGATTTTGTGATGTATGTATGGCCATATAAAATACTTTTTGATACAAGCATGCAATGTATAATGATATCATTAAAACCCATAAATATGTACAACTCTTATGTGTCCATAAAAATTAAAAATATAAAATATTAAAAGTACTGCTTCATATTTGTTAATACAATCATCCATCTCATGGGAAAGGCTTTAAGTATTGGGCAGCAATGAAACTCATGGTGATGAATACAAAATTTCCAAAAGTCCATTTTTTTGCTTGAATTGTCAAATATTATCATTGGCAGTAGTTACTGTCATTTGTTTTCCTTAAAGGAACAAACATATTTCATTTGTTTTTGAGGAAATGTATACAAAATAACTAAGTTTAAATTAACATAACTATCTCTGTCAGTTATTCTTTCAGGTGAACAATGGTGTTACATAAAATATAGTAGTTAATGCAGTTCACCACTCAAGGAATGGCACAAATTTTTTTCCTAAGATGACCATTTTACTTCAGTATCTGCTTTTAGAAGTGATTTATGTATACTTCCCATTTTTTCACAGAATGTATTAAAAAGACATGTTCAAGGGGGCAGAATTAATTAAATTAATAATCTTCACTGTTTCATCAAGTACATTCTTAAGTGAAAATGGATTTTTTTTTAACTGAGTGTGCATGGCAATGAAGAATACAGTTACCACTTGTACAGTTTGATGCCACTTCTTTGATTTGTGGTAAGGCATTAGGTGTTTTACCTAGCATTGATTTTATACCATCAGTACAAATGTCAACACAGTGAAAAAATTTGTTTTGACCTTGCAGACCCTCTAGCAGCTTCATGGGGAACCCTAGGTGCCTATGCAACACCACTGCTATAAATATTCCAAAATCGTGTCTCCAAAATACTATAAGATAGAGGCTTGGTCCTCTTACTTCTATTTCCATTGTTTGAAAGTTGACCCCAAAGTTGTTCATTTTCCTGTACTTCCAATCTTCCTTGTTGCATTAGTTTGGGTCTCTTTCCAAGACAAGATTAAGTATGCAAGGAATTTATTAATAGAGAGACTAAGAGGTGGCGAGAACATTCATACTGTGATTCAGGTCTGACACCTCTGGAAGTAGAGAGGGAAGAAAGAAGGATTGGATAGGGAGAGGCTTGTATTACAGGGCAGGTCCAAGGGTGATTTAGTCAGGTCAGTGCAGACATCTCAAGCCAAAATTTCTCATTGTAGAAGTTCCATGCCCCTCCACAATGGACCTGCCTTAGTACCTCCACCATGTTCAGTCACTGACTGGGTGAAACACATGGGTGGTAAGACCTTGGCAGGCATGTAGTGGTAGATACAGAAGGACAATGTCTAAAACCATCAGTTTATCATGCTCCCTGCAGTATGAGATCTGACTGTCACATTATTATGACCCCTAGAGTCTACTCTTTGCACCAAATAGATCCACTTTTCAAGCAAGGTTTGGGAACATCATCCATGGTTCTCATGGTTCTATCTTCTTGAGGAAAAACTTAGAAACAAGAGTTTTGTGGACAAACTACAATCACTGTCACTGTAGTTTATCTTGGAGCCATGACTGGCACTCATCTCCCTCTCTTCTTCATTGTTCAGTCTACATTTCTTCATCCTCAACTCTCACTTTCATAGAAATGTAGAGAGAATCATAAGCTGCAAATAATTCCTATATTCTAATTGGGATGAGGGGATGTGGACCAGGATACCAGAATCTATAGCCTTATTTACTACAGCAATTTTGTTAGGTGAGATAAATAGATAGATAGACATGTAGATTTTTGTATATAAATTACAACTCAATAAAACTATTTTTTAAAAAATTATACAGCTGGTAATTTGTGTAGCTAATGCTTAAATTCCATTTTTTTTAAAAGTCTGAGCTACACTGGTTTAGACATAGAAGGCCTTATTTGAATAATATGACACTTATTTGCTCAACATATCACTCTGCAAGATCTCTCCATGGAGATAATGTAGAATGACCAAGAGGCATTGGCATGAAACAGTTTAAACCTCTGAAGGTGGTTCTTTCTCTCCTGGTATCATAATGTGAGACAATTCTACACACTTTGATAATATTAAAATGGATATATTCTAATAGGTAATTCCATAGGCATGGTATCTTATTAAGCCTTAACTTTTCCTTTATAAATAAATATGAAAACTTACCACTAAATCCTCATTAATAACAGTTGTTAGCTGGCATTTGATGTATGCTAAATGGTTCCTGCTGTTTCCTGAGAAGTAAATACAATCTTACAGCATCTAATTTTCCTATGATCCTATCATAAGGCCTCATCTACAGATCTCTAAGGACATTTAGCTCTTAACCACTTTCTTTTATTTTACTTTCAGTACTTTTATTTTATAAAATAATCATTACTTCCTTTAAAAATTCGCTCCTCAAAAGTAATGTCACTCCCCAACTCCTGGAAACAATACAATTTAATTAGATTTCCAGTAAGAGGTTAAGACTATCACCTCATCCCCCCCACCTTTATTTTACTGATCATGAAATCAAGACCCAGAAAAAAAAAAAGGTAAGTAATAAAGCAAGTTAAGGGTAGAGTTGGCAGTAGATGTAGGTACCACCAAAGAGCTTCCAGGCAGACAAGAGAAATGTACAATCTGAGATAATTGTTATTTGGCAAGATGAGAGCTAAAGGAAACAGTGAGGCAGTAAATAGATAATAATAGCATTTGATAGAATTAGTATGAATTCATCCCCTCTTTGGTTTGACTTTAACAAGTTAAATAATTCCTACTAATCCTATCTCCTGGTTTTAGTATGTTTCATGGCTTTTCCTCTCTTATTGTCCTCCCTGAGAACAGTTATAAATATAGAAGGAATTTTATATCTAATGTAATATAAAGATAAAATGAATGCTTTCAGATACATTATTTTAAAAGATCATTGCTATGATAACAAGAGTGTATTTAATGTAATTTGTTTGCCTATATTTATCATCTCTTCTTTGCTTACATGACAAAATGTCTGTACAAAGAGTCCATGCATATAGCATCACAATTGCCCCAATACTCCTCTCCAACCATATGTGCTAGAACCTCCATAAATATTCCCTTGGTTGATTTCACTTTTATTCACAAAATTTTCTGTCAAGCTCTCCTCACTCATCTCTCAATATGCTAGTTTTTAGATTACTAACATCCCACCATTATCTCTTATTCTTCTCTCAATTACACTCCACTTTTCTGCTCAAGTCAAGGAAATAATATGCCATGATATACTGAGAGATGGGTCTTTGTGCACTGTAGAAAGAGAAGAAAGGCTGGCAGACTGAAGTGATCTGGCGTGATTCCAGAGGTGGAGTCGTATGTCCCAGATATTAATAGTTAGGGAAGGTGGGGGTATTAAGGTGATTGAAGCCTCTGTGCGTGTGTGTGCGTGTGTGTGTGTGTGTGTGTGTGTGTGTGTTTAGATACAGGGATGGCTAGTCTCTGATCTCTGACAAATTGTTGAGTATCACCCTCCCACACCAGGAAGCCTTGTGGAACAATTCAAGTTTCCTTGTACTTCCATCTTTCATCTGGGGCTGGAGCTAGTGATAGTAATAGGTGGAGAAATACAGAGTTAGAAAAATTAGAGTGAAAAATGTTATTTGTACTAAACATATAAAAATGTTAATTATTTCAATTCCTCATAGGGTCTGCTAAATCATCTTCTATATGGTAAACCAGAGTTGCACAAGTCACTAAAAATATTTGGAATTCAATATGGTTATATTGATCAAGCTAGTCTAGATTACACTGCAGTAACAAACAACCCTCATGTCTTAGTGACTTAAAATAAGAAGTTTATTTCTTACTCATATGACATATCCATCATTGTTCCACAGAGGGGCTTAGCTATTATAGTCACTTACCTCCTGGGTTGTCAGAATAGCCATCATCTTGTAGCATTGCTTGTCACTATGTAAGAGGGAAAAGAGGACTCTCTAAAGTCCTACATTATTAATTACATGATCCAGTGAGGAAGTAACACAGTCACTTCCGCTCACACTCATTATGCAGAACTAGTCAAGCATACTACACAATCACAAATTGTTGGGCAGTGCAATTCTACCATGTGCCCAAAAGAAAAACCCAATGTGTGTGGCAAATAAATGTAGTAGCTATCACAATGTCATAAAAATGTTGCTTTTGTTCCCCTGTCTTATGACTCTCAACAAAATATTAAAGCATAGCTATCTTAGATCAATCCTCTGAATTATCTTGACAAGTCTGCCCTTTTGCCTTTTTCAAGTGAAGTGATCTCACTACCTAACTAGACAGAATATCCTATATTTAGACACTTGTCATTAATAATCAAGAATATTTATCCTTATATTTAGATGAAATTTGATTTATTGTTATTGTATTCATCCAGGATCTGCACTCTAGAAAAATCATAATACAGTCAATCCTTGGTATATGTGGAGAATTGGATAGAGGACCCTCCCAACTCCACCCCTCAGTATGCCCAAGTCTATGCATACTCAAGTCCCACAGAGCCCTGTGTAACCGCATGTATAAAAAGTAGGCCCTCCATATTCATGAGTTTCATGTCCCACTAATATGCTATTTTCAATCCTGATTTGACTAGAAAAAAAGAGTCATATAAATGGATCTGAGCATTTCAAACCTGTATTGTTCAAAGGTCAAGGGTATATTAATAATAGTAGAAATAATGATATGCATATATAAATATACTCATTTAATCCTGAAAAGAATTTTTCACATTAGGCAGTATTATTATAATCTCCATTTAAATAATGACCATGATTATCGGGGGTTTGTGACATCCTCAATAAAGATAGGGTCCCCTGGCAGACTGTGTTGCAAGAGATGAGAGAAACAAAGA
>VBSM01003018.1:8200323-8225473 GCA_008086735.1 Cheirogaleus medius
TCTCACTGGGGTTAGGTGGTATCTCATTGTGGTTTTGATTTGCATTTCTCTGTTCATCCCTCTCTTGTACTATTGTTGGGATGCGTAATAAATTTTGCCTAACCCAGGGTCACAAAGATTCACACCTGTGTTTTCTTATACATTTTTATAGTTTTAGCTTTTACATGTAGTTCTGTCATTCATTTATTGTTGATTTTTGTGTATGGTGTGAATAGCGGGTCCAAATCTATTCTCTTACATGTAGATAACTAGTCCCAGTATCATTTGTTTATAAGACTACTATTTCCCCATTAATTGGTTTCGACACCCTTCAGAAACTCAGCTGACTATAAGATATTAGAGTCTACTGCTAGACTTTCAATTCTTATCTAGTGATCTATATGCTAGTACCACACTGTTTTGATGATTGTAGCTTTCTGATAATTTTTGAAAGTGAAAAATATAAGTCTTCCAACTTTGTTATTCATTTTTGAGATTATTTTAGATATTCTGGGTTCCTTGAATTTCTATATTAACTTTAGCATTAGTTTTCCAATTTCTACCAAAAAAGTTTGAATTTTCATAGGGATTATATTAAATCTGTAGATTCATTTCAGAAGTATTATCATTTACTCAATATTATTGTTTCCATCCATAAATGTGGGATATCTTTCTATTTACTTAGGTCTTATTAAATGTGTCTCAATAATATTTTACAGTTTTCAGTGTACAAGTGCTGTACATTTTTGGTTAAATTTATTCCTAAATATTAATTCTTTTGATGCCTTTTATCCTTTTCTTAAATTCCTTTTTGGATTGGTCATTACTTGTGTATTCAAATAAAATTAATTTTTGTATTTTGATCTTGTATTCTGAAATCTCCTTTATTGGCTCTAATAGTTTGTGTATGTATGTTTCTTTCCTAGAGTTTTCTAAATATAAGATCATGCCATATGCAAATAGAGAGTTAATTTTCCAATCTGAATACATTTTATTTAATTTCATTTTATTGCCTCATGTCCCTGGCTAAGGTCTTCAGTACAACATTGAACCAAAGAGTTGTATATTCTTGTCCTATTCCTAAACATAGAGTGACAGCTTTTAGTTTTTTACCATTAAGTATGATATAAGCTTTGTATTTCATGATAAAAATACTCGACAAACCAAGAAATAAGGGATATTTCTCAACCTGAAACCTTTTCAATATATAATATGTTGATATCATTTTCATCAGTTATTTATGTTATAAATCATATTTAATGATTCAAATATTGAACAATTCCTATAATATTTGGATATATACTCCATGGTCAATACATATTATTTTTAATATACTGATGAATTCATCTGTCAACATTTTATATTGTATTCATGTATCTCTAGTTATGCTATTATCACAATTAAGATATAGGTGTAGTTTAAATTTTTTTTCTGTATTTCATAAAAATTTTATCAGAATTATAATAGCTTCATAAAATGCATTGCAACATTTTCCTTCTTTTGTTATGTTCTGAAAGCAATTAAATAGTATAGGGATGTATCTGCTCTTTGAAAATATGAAATGACTCACAGATGAACCTTTCTTTAGCTAAGGGTCTTTTAGGAAGAAATATATTTTTATAATGAAACATTTTTCTTTCATGTTTTTGGTCTTTGCAGATTTTCTATCTTTCCCTGAGACAATGTTGGAAATGTGTATGTTCCTAGAATACTATCAGTTTCATGGATACTATATATGTTTTTCATTCAATCACAATTTTTCAGATATCTAGTTTTTTCTTCATTTGCCTTTTTAGTTTTTATTTGTTTATTGAATTTATCTATGCTAGATTTATGTATCTCTAATTTTATGGTGTTTAAGTCATCAGTCTATATTTTATATTTTTTACTGAAATAAAAGTAATTTCTATGTAATGCAAGATTATAAATTTTTTGGTGGGATAATAATCTAATTTGTCTTTGTTAATCAATTCAATATGAAAGGAACCTGATTGTTCAGTATTTGAAGTCTTAACCAAAGCAAAAACTGCCTGATAACAATGCACTCTAATTTCAGACAAAATCTTCAAAAGCAGAAAACCATCTTTCTGATTGCTCAACATTCAATTGTGGAGATTAAAATGACAGTTGTTATCAACAATTTCCTATATTGAAAATAATCAATTGTTTTCTTTAAACATCCATATTTTGAGAAGGTCATTTTGTATTTTTACTGAAGATATATATGATTTAAGTCATTAATTTTTTTACATATGGATATAATTGTGCCTAATCAGCTAAGGGAGTTTCTTCAAAATATCTATTAATCATAATGTAGAGTATACATAGATAGATAAATAGAATGTATATTCTCTCCATATAAAGATTTATATTTATCTTGTATAGGAATAATATATATATCTAGATCTATTTATCTATTTATGCATGTATCTCTATATATCCATTTCCTTTCAATAACATTAGTTTTATATGCTTTTCAAAAAGTATAGAAGTAATAAAACATACACACCCCTTAGTTCTGCAGCAATAACTATTTTAGATTGATGATTTAATCGAGACAGCAAGATCCATCTACTGAAGTGCCTACCCAGTTGAACTAGTTTCTATTTCATGTGCTGCAGAACTTGCCACTGTATACTTGAAGTTTTAGATTTTCTAAAGTCTCAGCAAGAAGATTACTAAATCTTGGGGGGGGGAGTCCATGTGTGACTTGACCTTCTTTTAAGGAGATTTGGTCTCATTATTTTAACTAATGCTGGCAGCATAGAAAAGAGGGTAATACTCAAATATATGAATTACTACAGACCATCTGAATTTTATTTCCCTAGCATATGTTTATGACAATCTATTTCTTTGCGATGTATTTGTGGATTGCTTTTGCTATTAAGTCTCTTTTATGGTTCCTGTGAAATATTACATTTGTATTTTGAAGGAGATTGCATTGAATTTGTAAATCACCTTGGATAGTATGGACATTTTCACAATGTTGATTCTACTGATCCATGAGCAAGATATGGCTATCCATTTGTTTGTATCATCTGTGATTTCTTTCCTAAGTTCTTTGTAGTTCTCTTTGTAGAGATCTTTTATCTCCATGGTTAAGTATATTCCTAGGTATTTTATTTTCTTTCTAACTATTGTGAATTGTATTGAGTCTTTAATGTGACTCTCAGCTTGACTATTGTTGGTGTATAGGGATGATACTGATTTGTGTACATTGATTTTATAACCTGAGACTTTGCTGAATTTATTCATCAATTCCAGGAGTGCCTTGGTGGAATCTTTGGCATTTTCTAGATATAAAATCATATCATAAGCAAATAGCAATAGTTTGACCTCCTGTTTCCTGATTTGGGTACACTTCATTTTTTTCTCTTGCCAAATTTGGGTGCTCTGGCTAGAACTTCTAGCACTATGTTGAATAGAAGTGGTGAAGTCAATGAGCATCCTTGACTTGTTCCAGTTCTTAGTGGAGATGCTTTCAGCTTTTCCCCATTCAGTATGAGGTTGGCTGTGGGTTTGTCATAAATGGCTTTTATAATTTTGAGATATATTTCTTCTATGTCTAGTTTGTTAAGAATTTTTATCATAAAAGGGTGCTGAATTTTCTCAAATGCTTTTTCTGTATCAATGGAGATGATCACATTATCTTTGTTTTTGCTTCTGTTTATGTGGTGAATCACATTTATCTATTTCCATATGTTGAACTATTTTTGTATTCATGGATTAAGTCCAGTTGGTCATGGTGTATTTTTTTTGATGGGCTGTTTAATTCGGTTTGCTAGTATTTCACTGAGTATTTTTGCACTCATATTCATAAAGCATATTGGTCTCTAGTTTTTTATTTTTTGTTGTGTACTTTCCTGACTTTTGTATCAATGTGATACTGGCTTTGTAAAATGAGTTGGAGAGGATTCCCTCCTTCACAATAGTATGGAATAATTTCTGCTGTCTGGGTACCAAGTCTTCTTTGTAGGGCTGATAAAATTCCACTGTGAATCCATCTGGTTTGGGGATTTTTTGTTGTTGCTGGAAGATTATTTTTTATTGCCACCCCAATCTTGTTGCTCTTTATTGGTCTGTACAGGAATTCTATTTCATCCTGATTGAATCTTGGGAAGTTGTGTTATTCCAAGAATTTGTCCATATCCTCTAGGTTTTTGAATTTATGTGCATACAGATTTTCATGGTATTCACAGATGATATTTTGTATTTCTGTGGTATCAGTTGGAATATCTCCTTTTCATTTTTAATGGAGCTTATTAGTGTCCTTTATCTTATATTCCCGTTAATCCAGTAAGAGATCTAATGATTTTGCTTATCTTTTCAAATAACCAACTTTTTCTTTCATTGATCTTTGGAATTATTTTCTTATTTTTGATTTCATTTAGTTCTGCTCTGACTTTGGTTATTTCATTTCTTCTGCTGGCTTTGTGTTTGGCTTGCTGTTCCTTTTCTAATTCTTTGAGACATGTCATTAGATTGTTAATTTGTAATCTTTCTGCCTTTTTGTTGCAGGCATTTAAGGCTATGAATTTTCCCCTTAGGACTGCTTTTGCTGAATCCCACAGACTTTGATAGCTTGTGTCCCCTTTGCCATTCAGTTCAAGCAATCTTTTCATTTCCATCTTAATTTCATCATTTCATCATTGATCTAATAATTGTTCAGCAGGAGGTTGTTTAATTTCCCTGACTTTGTGTAAAATTGGGTGTTTCTCTTTGTGTTGATTTATAGTTTTATTCCTCTGTGATCTAAGAAGATACATGCTATAATTTCAATTTGTTTTGAATTTGTTAAGCCAAGATTTGTGGCCTAAAATATAGTCAACCAAAAACCACCCTGTTGGGCTGGGCATGGTGGCTCACACCTGTAATCCTAGCACTCTGGGAGGCTGAGGTGGGTGGATCGCTCAAGGGCAGGAGTTCAAAACCAGCCTGAGCAAAAGCGAGAACCCATCTCTACTGAAAAAATAGAAAGTAATGAATTGGCCAACTAAAAATATATAGAAAAAATTAGCTGGACATAGTGGCGCATGCCTGCAGTCCCAGCTACTTGGGATGCTGAGGCAGAAAGATTGCTTGAGCCCAGGAGTTTGAGGTTGCTGTGAGCTAGGCTGATGCCACGGCACTCTATCCCGGGTAACAGAGTGAGACTCTGTCAAAAACAAAACAAACAAACAAACAAAAAAACCCACCACCACCCTGTTGGATTAGGGTGGATCCTCTAGTGATAAAGATCCCACCCCTGGAGTGATAGCAACCAGGTGTGGTGAATTCAGGTGCTTGGGCTGATTGGGATGACCTCTGGCCCCTCCCTCACCCATTTAAACTGGGAGAGCAATTACAGCCAACAATATGTTGAGTGGCCTCCTCTCCCCAGAGGGTGTGTGCTGCAGGCTAAGGCTTCCATGGAGAGTTGGTCCCACACCTTTCCCCATGGGGGCCTACAGAGAACCTGGGGTGCCTGATTTGGGCCATCCTTCCCTGCTGGTGTTTCACAGAAGTACATACCAGTGGGTCAGACAAGCAGGCCAGACACTGTGCCCCCCAGACTCGAGTGGGTTACTGGGGACACAGAAGTTAGTTCTAGGAGCTGGGCTAAGGTGATGGGAAATCTCACACAGACATAATTGATGAGAGAAAACTGTGGGAATCTGAGACAAGGGGAGCTGGGAGACTGCCATCCCCCCCACAGGAAAACCACCCTGATGGATTAGAGTCAATTTTCCAATGAGGAAGAGCCCATCCATGGGTACCATAGGAAACAGGTGTGGCATATTCAGGCACTGGATCTAACCAGGAGCAGTGGACACACCCCCACCTATTCCACCCAGGAGATGAGTGTATTCTCCTAGCTTTGGTCATCACAGAGCACGGGGCTCATGTCTCTTCCCTTGAGGACTTATAGCAGACCTGGGGTGCCCAATTTGTGAGCTCTCTACACACAGGTTTTTCACAGGGATGCAAGATAGTTGGTCAGACACACAGGCCCAGGATAGGTTTGATATCCACACAGCCAGATTGTGAATCTCAGAAATCTCCATCTCCACGAGCAGAGTTTCTGGTTGTTTGGGACCACTTCAGTCCCTCCCTGACAGCTTTCCCCAAAATCTGAGAGCAGACCTTTGAACCCTGCTGTAACAGCTACCTTACCAGCTATTGTGGAGACTGAAGGCAAGATCACCATACCCAGCTCCACCTAGCCTCACACCCCTACATACCTCCACTGTTGTAGAGAATAAGGACTCATCTGGAAGTTCCAGGGCCCCAACCACCACCCGGGGCATTCGATTGCCACACATGAGGGGCTAGAGGTGATCACAGATCTTAAAAATAACACTGTAGCTTGTTCCTTCCAGCAAGCACCAACTACTCACAGAGAGGTCAATTAGCATAGCCCTTTACAGAGCATTTACTAACTCAATCATACAGGGTGACATTGATTCTTACTCACAAGTACCACCTACTTTCTCAAAGATTAAACTGGGCATGCCAATACAATTCAAAGGGCTAAATATAACACAGAGCTGGGTAAAGAGAAAGGATTTCAAAGACTTCCATCCTGTCTCATCAAAGCGAGACAGGGAATCTGCCCATACACATAGCTCACCACTGCTACTGCTTACAAAATAACCCGCAACTGAAAAAACCACCACACAAAGGCTATCTATAACCAAGGCATCTATCCAGAACCTAGATCACCATCAAAGCATGCACAAACAAAGCCAAATTTTCTTCCATAACATATGCTACAAATACACATATATGGGTGAAGTGGGGAGCCCCATCTAAACAAAAGAAAGATCAAAGAATAAGCAGCAACTACTGCTCCAGATGAGAAGAAATCAGCAAAAGAACTTCAGAAGTATGAAAAATCAGAGCATAGGACACCTCCAAAAGGAAACATCATTTTTGTAGCAATGGATACCAATATTTTCAAATGAAAATATTGAAATGGCAGATAAAGTATTCCAAATATGGGCTGTAAGGAGGCTCAATGAAATTCAAGACAAAAGGGAAAACCAACTCAAAGAAACCCAAAAAACAACTCATAAAATGAATGAAAAATTCACTAAAGAGATAGATATATGAAAGAAAAACCAAATAGAACTTTTGGAAATGAGAAATTCATTTAAGAAAATACAAAACACAGTGGAAAGCTTTAACAATAGACTAGACCAGTCAGAAAAAATAATATCAGAGCCTGAACACAACTCTTTCAAATGAACTCAATCAGTCAAAAATAATGACAAGATAATTAAGAGGAATGAACAAAGCCTAGGAGAGATATAGAATTATATAAAATGGTCAAATATAATAATCATAAGCATCCCCGAAAGTGAAAAATAGGATGCACAAGGGCTGGAAAACCTATTTGAGGAAATAACCTAGAAAAACTTCCATGGTCTGGCTATAGATTTAGACATCCACATACAAGAAGCCCAATGAACACCAGGGAGATTCCTCACAAAGAGGCAACCATCAAGACACACAGTCGTCAGACTGGCCAAAGTCAACATAGGAACTCCTATGAAACTTAAAGAGAATACATTACACAACTTACAAATGAAAACTCATCAGTCTAACAGCAGATTTCACAACGGAGGATTGACAAGCCAAAGGGTTTCAGGCCCCATCTTCAGTCTTCTTAAATAAAACATCTGCCAGCGTAGAATTTTGTATCCTGCAAAACAGTTTCATATATGAAGGTGAAATAAAGGCTTTTTCAGGCAAGCAAACACTGAGGAAATTTGTCAAGACTAGACCTACCCTGCAGGAAATAATCAGAACTGCAATATACATGGATCAGCACAATGGTCACCTACCAGTGTAAAACCAGCCAAAAGTTAAAGTTCAGAGCTCATATACAACAACAGTATAAGAGGTCAAACAAAGCAACAAGGTACATCCCAACTGGATGAACAGAAGAGAATCCCACATATCATTTCTAGCAAGCAATGTGAATGGTTTGGATTCCACACTGAAGAGAAACAGGCTGGCTGAAAGAATTAAAAAAAATACAAGCCAAGTATCTGCTATCTCCAAGAAACACATCTAACCCACAAGGACTCATACAGACTTAAGGTTAAGGGATGGAAAAAATATTTCATGCAAATGGTAACCAAAAGAAAGGAGGTGTATCCATTCTCATATCAGATAAAATTGACTTTAGATCTACAAAAGTAAAAAAAATGACAAAGATGGTCATTATATAATGGTAAAGGAAACAATTGAACAAGAAGATATAACAATAGTAAATATTAATATTTATGCACAGGAGTGCCCAGATTCATAAAGCAAACCCTACTAGATCTAAGCAAAGAGATAAACAGTATCATGGTAATTGCCTATTACTTTAGCACCCCATTGACAGAACTGGACAGATCATCCAAGCAGAAAATAAAGAAAGAAAGACTAAACTTAAACAGGACTAGAACAAATGACTCTAACAGATATTTACAGAACATTTTATCCAAAAAACTACTGATTGTACATTTTTTTCTGTTCATAGCACATAGCCTTAAATTATTAGCAAGACTAATTGACTTAAAAAAATCTATAGTTACCTTATACCCCTCTCCTTACCTGGAAGATATAAGGGCCTTAGAATGCCAATGCAAGAAATTTTGGTTGCCTAAACAACAGGCAATCTGTTCTCTTCATTCTTTCTAACAGAACCGCAGTTGTCTTTAAATATCAAGAAATTATAAGCTCAAGGAAGGTGAGCCTGTCATTGGATGATAAATATTAACTGGCCTAAGTCAAACAAGAAAATCACATTCCCCTCTACCAGTAATTGGTTGTGGTTAATGAAATACATATGCCATCTGTGGCCAATGGGATATAAAAAGAAGTCTGCTCTCAAACTAATGGAAAAGATGTCCTAATAATCTGATAAAAAAAAGTGAAGGTTTAAGAGAATGTATTTTTGCCATCTTCTTTCTTTCTGCTTTTAAATGGGTTTCTGTGAGAACATGGCACTTGAGCTGCTGTCATCATCTTGTAAGTATAGAGGAAATATCAGACTCACTGTAGAAGACAAAACAAAATGAGGAAGAGAACTTATGTCCTCAATGGCATAATTGAGCTGCTGTGCCAACCAGTGGACAGCTGAATTCCAGACTTCTTTTTTGGTAATTGACAAATAAAAATTGTATATACTTGTGGTGATGTTTTCAATATGTAATTATTGTGGAATAGATAAATTGAGCTAATTAACATATGCATTACCTCACATACTTTTTGTATGTTGAGAACACATAAAATCTACCCTCTTGGAAAGTATAAAATACATTTTTATTAACTGTAGTCACCACTGGACTTCTTGGTATGCAAAATAATATTTATTTCCAATTGTTAAAGATCCTTTTAGAAAGGTATTTGGTTATTTCCAACTAGACAACACAAATTGTTTGAATCTTTAAGTCACATTTATGTCCTACATATTATTTGTATATAATATTTCAATTTGCTGTTTTAATGCTTTATAAACTCAATGCTTATTTAAATGAACAAATATAAGCAATTCCTTTGTTGACAATTCCTTATTGTATCTCATTGCTTTAAGGCTTCAATTTTTGAATTCATGAAGTGCCTCCTTTAGTGTTTATTTCAATGTTAGCTTGTTAATGGCAAATTCTCTCATGTCTATATGAAAAAGTATTTAGTTTGCTCTCACTAACGAATGATAATTTATATGTGTATAGAATTATATATTGACAGCTATTTTCTTCTACCATTTGAGCATACTATTCTATTTTCATAGGGTAGCAACATTGATGATAAGAGTTGACAGTCAAATTGCTATATACTGGTAAGAATTTGTATTTTAAGATTATCTCATTGACATTGACATTCTCTAATTTCACTTCAGTATATCTAGAGGTCCATTTATTTTTACTTAATTCTGCATGAAAATTTTAATTTTATGTTATAAATTTGAGAGTTCATGTTAATTGTGGAAAGTTCTCACATATTCTCAAATATACATACTATTTGAAGCTTTAATATATGTTAGACATTCTTCTTGGGTTTTTCTTTTTTTGAATTTTTAAACCTCCACTCCATAATTCCAAATTTTTAATCTTCTGTACTTTATTCTGGATAATTTCTTCAGAACACTTTTAGCGGTTTTAAACAAATATCTTCATTTTTTGTTAATCTCCTGTTTTTAAAAGTCTATGTACTTTTTTGTACTTCTTATACCTATAATTTAATTTTGGAAATGTTTTATGAGTTTTACAGCAATCTTTTCATAAAGTTCTATGCTCTACCCCTTCTCTCTTTCTCTCTCATAGTATTATTTTAAAATATACTAATAGCTTATTCCATGTCTGTCATTTTAAACATGCTTATTTCATCATTCTCTCTGTTAAATGTATTACTTTAAGTTTTTATCTGTTGGCATGGATGCAGAGAGATAGGAACACTCCTACACTGATGGTGGGACTGAAAACTAATTCAACCTCTGTGGAAAGCAATATGGAAATACCTTAAAGTGATACAAGTAGATCTACCATTTGATCCAGTAATTCCACTACTGGGCATCTACCCAAAAGATCAAATGACACTCTACAAAAAAGACACCTGGACTCGAATGTTTATAGCAGCACAATTCACAATTGCAAAGTTGTGGAAACAACCCAAGTGTTCATCAGTACATGAGTGGTTTAATAAAATGTGGTATATGTATAGCATGGAGTACTATTCAGCTTTAAGAAACAATGGTGATATAGCACCCCTTGTACTTTCATGGCTAGAGCTGGAACCCATTCTACTAAGTGAAGTATCTCAAGAATGGGAAAACAAGCACCACATGTACTCACCAGCAAATTGGTATTAATGGATCAACCCCTAAGTGGACATATAAGAATAACCTTTATCGGTTGTCATGCGGGTGGGAGGGGGAAGGGGGGGATGGGTATATACATACATAGTGAGTGTGAAGCAAACCGTCTGGGGGATGGATACGCTTGAAGCTCTGACTCGAGGGGGAGGGGAGACAAGGGCAATGTATGTAACCTTAACATTTGTACCCCCATAATATTCTGAAATAAAATAAATAAATAAATAAATAATAAAAAAGGTTTTATCTGTTTAATTTTCTATTTGTTATGACTACTGAATCTTTCTCAGTGGTGGATTGTTTCCTCACATGCTTTGAGATTCGGATTGTAATCTCTCTTAGGCAGGTAAATCCAGGGGGTCTTAGTATAACTTGTATTCTTCCACAGAAGCCCTGCTTTTGCTTTTTCCAGGAGAAACACTGAATTTGGAAGAATTTTAATGTTAATTTATTAGCTTGGTAATTCTCAGATAAAATATACCTTAATAGTGAAAATTCAAACTCAAAATTAATATGTAGGCATGCCCATGGTTATAAATTCTTAGGAGAAGCCTCTTCTCCTCTGAGTTAGTTTGACATAGACAAACATCTTTCCCACCTCTCTTTGAATATAACTAGATATGATGTTATTTCCTACAATCACTGAGTTTGTAATCCTTTGAGAATTCCAACTTTATGTTATATTCTTCCAGTTCCAATTCTCCTCCTCACAAAATCCAGTGTTATCATTTTATACACTTGTTCAACTGTTATAATACAAATATTGAAAAGGAAGAAACAAAGATATCATGATTTCATGTGTAGAAGACTTAAAAGAGTAATTGGAAAACTAGTACGAATGATAAGGATTGTCACAGTAGATGGCTATATTATATTTAAAAAGTCAATTTTTTCTATACATTTATACTACATAGACAATGTAATGATTTTTCAAAGGATACCATGAAAAATTATATTGCCTAACCATGTAGTGTTAATGTATAGAAAGAAGATTCAGTATCCCTTTTTGGTTAAAAAAAAAAAAAAAACTCAATAAACTAGGCAGAGAAGGAACACACCTAAATTAATAAAGGTCATATATGACAAACCTATAGTCAACCTCATACTGAATGGGAAATGTTAAAAGTATCACCCCTAAGAACTGGAACAAGACAAAGATGGCCACTTTTACCACTCCTATTAGACATAGTAATAGAAGTTCTAGCAAGAGCAATCAAGCAAGTGAAAGAAATTTAAGAAAAAACATCCAATTTGGAAAAGAGGAAGTGAAATTTTCACTATTTCCTTATTATATGATCTTATATCCAGATAAACCTAAAAAAGCCACCAAAAATTCTTAGATTTGATAAATAAATTTAGTAGTCATGAGATACAAAACCACTGAATGAAAATCAGTAGCATTTCTACACATCAATAATGATCTATCTGAGAAAAAAATCAAGAAGGCAATCTCATTTACAATAGCTACCAAAAAAACATGAGAATAAATATAACTAAGGAGGTGAAAGACACCTACAAGGAAAACTATAAAACACTGATGAAAAAAAAATTAGATGAATCAAATGAAAAGACATCTCGTTCTCATGAATAAGAAGAATCAATACTGTTAAAATGACCACATTGCCCAATGCAATCTACAGATTCAATGCAATCCCTGTCAAAATAACAACATCACTTTTTACAGAATTAGAAAGCAACCCTAAAAAATCATAGGAGACTAAAAAAGAGCCCAAATAGCCAAATAAAAAAAAGAACAAAGCTGGTGGCATCACGTCACCTCATTTCACATTATATTACAAGACTATAGTAACTAAAACGAATGGTACTGGTATAAAAATAGATACATAGATCAGTAGAATAGAATAGAAAACGCAGAAATGTAGCCACATATTTACAGCCAACTCATCTTTAACAACATATACAAAAATATGCACTGGGGAAAGTATATCCATTTCAACAAATCATCCTGGAAACTTGGATAGCCATAGGCAGAAGAATGAAAGTAGACCCCTATCTCTCGCCATGTACAAAAATCAAGTCAAGATGGATTAAAAATTTACATGTAAGACTGAAAACTATAAAATACTAGAAGAAAACCTAGGGAAACCTCTTCTGCACATTAGTCTGGGCAAAGAATGAGTTGTGGAGTGGTTTCCAGGATATACTATGAATTGAAAAATGCAAGTTAGAAAAACTTGTGTATAGTATGCTTTCAGTTAACTAATAAAATGAGCACATGGATACACAAAGCTGTTTATATCAATGCATTCTCAATAGAAAGATAAACAAAATATGTTTAGGTACCTATAAAAGGATAAAGGAACTAAGTAGAGAGGACAAGGATGAAAGGTACATTTTTCTCATAGTACCTTATTTTGCATATTTGATTTTAGAAGCTATCTTTGTATAGATAATTATAAAACAACATTATATTAAGATAAAGAAAGGAAATAATAATCCTCAAAAATGGAGCAACATAAAAAAGGAATCCAAGTCTGTTTTGAGTCAGTGACTTAACTAATACATTAACTGCCATGTGAGTTGTATTTAACTAATGCTAGTTTTGATCTCAGGGCCTCATGAAGCATATGTAATTCACACATCTCCTTACCTTGAGCCACGTGAACTATTTTCAAAGTTGCATATAACTGATGCACAGAAAACAATTAAAATATACTAATAGAATAATTAAAAATAACAATAATTTCATTAAATTAGAAAGGATCATTTTGTTTTCAAAATTTTTATTCTATTTTCATAATAAAACACCATGGTCCCAAGGAATTTTTTTTTCATAGTGTGGCAGTCAATGTGCTAAACATGATAAACCTTAAGAACAAAAAGATTGCCAACTAATTTTTAAATGTCTTCAATAATGACATTTTTAGTAATGATACTGACATTGATATTGATATTGAGACTATATGGATACACACACATACATATATAACAAATTATGTTATTATTAAGAATAAAGTGATTTTTCAGTGTGACATAAAATTAAGTATAAAACCTTTAACCCTAAATTTGAATTAGAAACATCAGCATGACCTCAATATGTTGAGTCTTAGACATAAGATAAACCTTAATGACAAAAAGAACTAAAACATTTTAAACTGTTCGAAAATTATATATTTTTTGGACCAATGCAAATGCCAGTTTTTGTTTCTAACTGAAGACTTGGTTCTTATTATCACATTCACTTCATTTACCACTCATTGTCTATTAGGGATACAAGGTCAGTGTATTAGAAATTCAAACAGGTTGGAGCTTATACAAGAGTCAAGATACC
Source organism: Cheirogaleus medius (assembly GCA_008086735.1). Taxonomy (NCBI): domain Eukaryota; kingdom Metazoa; phylum Chordata; class Mammalia; order Primates; family Cheirogaleidae; genus Cheirogaleus; species Cheirogaleus medius. The sequence goes on from VBSM01003018.1 coordinate 8,214,441, forward strand.
AAGTCCAATTATAAGTCACTTAAGCTGATATATTCATTATGAAATTACCCATCTTGTAAGTTATCTTCTTCATAGTGCCTCATTGGCTAAATTTAAGATAGCAAATTTCTATAGTATAGATAAAATAAACAGGACACAGTTGTGAAAACATCACTGCCTTTCTAGAACTATAGTATTATATCCTAGTATTAAAATTAGAAGAAGTTTTATTTCATTTTTTCCATTGGCATTAATTCTTTCCCCATTTGGAACATTTCATACATAGTGATAATCAATTATGGTAAATATCTTGATTGGTGCATAGAGCATGAGATTCAAAATCAAGAAGGCTTTAAATTCCAGCTTTGCTCTTCTAGCTGTGTGACTTTGGGAAAATTAACATTTCTAGGCTTGAATTCCTTCTTCTTGAAAATAGAGTTATTTTTCAACTAATAGAGTTGTTTATGAGTCTGCAAAGTATCAAGGGCAGCATTGTGCATCTAATGAATGGTAAGCATCAATAATAATTAAATTTTAATATCATCATCATATATTCCTTTAGTGTCCAGAACTGTTTATCTATGTGCCTTGGTAGAATTCATGATCTCAATCAATTCTAATCAGATCACTTCTGGGCCTGGTGACCAACCAATAAACAGCAAGTGGGGATGATGAGGTACAGATAATTTTAAAACCATAAGTAGAATCCAGAGGATGTAATGATTAACCTGAAGTAAGTAGGGAAGAATAATTTATTCAGGACTATAACTGAGTTACTGAGGTTTGGGTGGTAAATGGGGGTACCACTGATTAAAAATAGGAATTGTCAAGAAGGAGCAGGTTTGGAGAGAAAGAGAGGAGAGAGGAGAGAGGAGAGAGGAGAGAGTGAGAGAGAGAGAGAGAGAAAGAGAGAGAGAGAGACTCTTTTTGACATTTTTAGTTTTCAGTTTGAGGTACCCTTAGGACATAAAAAAACTGACATCTAAAAGACAGTTGACTAAAAAGTCTGGAATTCAATAGAGAAGTCTGAAATAGATCTAGAAAAGTAGGCATTTTAGTACAGTTGAAACAACTGGGACAACTGGTGTAGATGAGATAAATTTGTAGTTGCAATTTTAAGATTGCAATGTTCTTAAAATAATTAAAGAATATAATGTTGGGAATAGGAACTAGAAAAGAAAAGATCTTCAGATCTGTATATCCAACTTCTCACTACACAGCCATATACTCTTTTTATCTTTATGTCATAGCTATAATGCATTATTCATAGTATTCTGAAAGAGCCAGTATATATGTTAATTACTTCTTCCTAATATGTCCTACCTACCTCTTCAATCACTCCTTATTTTTAGTCTTTATATAATTTCTTTTCATTCTGCAGGACTCCATTTAGCATCAACTAACCTGGAATACCCTATGTACATCTGTATCATGGTAGTTGTTATGGGTTGAATTGTGTCTCCTCCCTCAAAATTTATATGTTGAAGTCCTAATTCCCAGTACCTCAGAATGTAACTACAAGCATGCACCACCACACCCAACTAATTTTTCTTTTTTCTATTTTTAGTAGAGACGGGGTCTTACTCTTACTCAGGCTGATCTCAAACTCCTGACCTCAAGCAATCCTCCTGCCTCACCCTCCCAGAGTGCTAGGATTACAGGCGTGAGCCAAAGCACCTGGCCACAACAGGATATTATTCATCCTTATAAAAACAAACAAACAAAAAAATAAAAAAAAGGAAATCTTGTCATAGGCTATAACATGGATGAACCTGGAGGACATTATGTTAGTTAAGTGAAATGATCCTGTCACAGAACGATAAATACTACAAGATTCCACCTATATTAAGTATCTAAAATAGTCAAAACCACAGAAGCAGATAATACAATAGTGGTTGCTGGGGCAAGGGGCTGGGAAGTAGGGTAAATGGGAAGTTGTTCCATGGGTATAACATTTCTGTTATGCTAGAATTCTAGAGATCTGTTGTAACAACAATGTGCCTATAGTTAACAAAACGGTATTGTACACTTCAAACTTTAAGTGGTTAGATCTCATGTTAAGTGTTATTACAACCAAAACAAACAAAAAATAACACAAAAGAACACAAGGAAACTTTGGACGGTGTTAGATACATCTATTGTCTTGATTATGATGATAGTATCAAGGGTGTTTGCACATGAGCAAATTCATCAAGTTGTATACATTAAATATGTGCTGTTCTTTGTATATCAATTATATCCTAATAAAGCTGGCAAAAATAAGAATTTACTAACAAGATCAAATGGCACAAAAATGTCAAAATAAGTGTTAAAGGAGGTTCATTTTATAGAGACAACTAAAGCATATTCAAATACATCTAGGAAAAGAGCAGAGCGAGGCTCTAATAAATCTATAAGATAACCTGATGCAAAAGTGATACCCATAGGGCTATGGATGTTGTAGGGGTCTTAGGGGTTCTTCCTGTGGATAACAGGCAAATTGGCATAGTTCTCCAACATGGCAGATCTCTTTTTTTTCTTTCTGTGTCAAGTTCTTTATTATTATTATTATTTATTTCAGCATATTTCGGGGGTACAAATGTTTAGGTTACATATATTGCCTTTGCCCCACCCGAGTCAGAGCTTCAAGCATGTCCATCTCCCAGACAGTGCACACCACACCCTTTATGTGTGTAAATACCCATCCCCTCCTCCTCCATCCCACTTGCACAACACCGGATAAATGTTAGTTCCATATGTGCACATAAATGTTGATCAGTTAATACCAATTTTCTGGTGAGTATATGTGGTGCTTGTTCTTCCATTCTTGGGATACTTCACTTAGTAGAATGTGTTCCAGCTCTATCCAGCATAATACAAGAGGTGCTAGATCACTATTGTTTTTTGTGGTTGAGTAGAACTCCATGGTATACATACACCACGTTTTATTAATCCACTCATGTATTGATAGGCACTTGGGTTGTTTCCACATCTTTGCAAGTGTGAATTGTGCTGTTATAAACATTTGGGTACAGATGCCTTTTTTATAGAATGTCTTTTGTTCCTTTGGGTAGACAACCAGTAATGGGATTGCTGAATCAAATGGTAGCTCTACTTGTAGCTCTTTGAAGTATCTCTATACTGCTTTCCACAGAGGTTGTACTAGTTTCTAGTCCCACCAGGAGTGTATGAGTGTTCCTATCTCTCCGAATCCATGCCAACATTTATTGTTCGGGGATTTTTTAACTAAGGCGAAAGACCTCTAAAGGGAGAACAATGAAACACTGAGGAAGGAAATAGCAAAAGATGTAAACACATGGCATATTTTTTAATTCTCAAGATACAGGCCAGGCGCAGTGGCTCACACCTGTAATCCTAGCATTCTGGGAGGCTGAGGAAGAAGAATAATTTGAGTCCAGGAGTTTGAGGTTGCTGTGAGCTATGATCATGCCACTGCACTCTGGCTCAGGTGACACAGTGGGACTCTGTCTCCAAAAAAAAAAAAAAGAAGAAAAAGAAAAAAAAAGAAAAGAAAAGAAAAGAAAGAAAGAAACCCAGTTAAATTTTAATTTTAGATAAACAGTGATTTTTGAGTACAAGTACTTGGGACTTACTTTCACTAATAAAAAAACCTATTCTTTATTTATCTGAAATTCAAACTTAAATGAGCACCCTGTGTTATATCTGGAAACCATAGTTGGATGTTTGGAACTTTCTATTTAGGAACTTTGCACCATATATAAGAATTTAACTTGAGCTTGTTACTAGAGTCTGCCAAATAACAGGTAAATTCTGTTCATTATATTGTTCTTAGGAGGCCTAAATTGTCTCTAATATATCTTCACAGGGTTAAGAAGGGAATGGGATACAAGAAAGTAAATATGAAATGAAAGTAGTACAAACACAATTAAATTCTGTCCTTTATCTTTGCTAAAGAGTACAACAGAAACCCACTCCCATTCTGCCCCTTGAAGCAGAGAGATCAGAGACCTATTTCATACTGTGCTCAATGTACAGGATGTTACAGACTTAATTTAAGTTTTAAAAGTTGCTATAAGGCCATAATTGGATAGCTTCCACTGCAGAATCTTGGGGAGGAGGAAGGATGATAAAGAGTAAAATTATATTAATAATCAAAATATGTATCTTGTGATTTTTTTTTTTCTTTTTGAGACAGAGTTTCACTCTGTAGCCCTGGCTAGAGTGCTGTGGCATACACCTAGCTCAGAGCAACGTCAAACTCCTGGGCTCAAGCGATTCTCATGGCTCAGCCTCCACACTAGGAGCACAAGCCACCATGCCTGGCTAGCTTTTTCTATTATTAGTAGAGATGGAGTCTCATTCTTGCTCAGGCTGGTTGAACTCCTGAGCTCAAGGGATCCTCCTTCCTTGGCTTCCCAGAATGCTAGGATTACAGGTATGAGCCCCCACGCCTGGCTGGTTCTTTTTTTTTTTTTTTTTTTAATTTTATTTGCTAAGTCTGGCCACATCATCTCCAATGTCTACATTCAGAAATATTTTAGATCCCTAGAAAAAACATATTTTCAGCTTTCTCAGTCTTTGGGGTTCTTGTAGCCTTATTTGGATTTGCGTCTCTATTTGGGCCTCCAAATTCCTCTCCAGTGGAGAATCTCCAGGGCCATATTTCACATAGTTCAGTCTGTTTGAATAATACATTCTGCAAGGAGAGATGGTATTTTATTTGCTATGGTCTGGCCATCAGAATCTTGACTTAAAAGCAAGACATGGTCTACTCATTCCAGGATATGATATATTAGTAACTGAAGAAATTCCATTATGTAGATGACTAAATTATTTATTTAAAGTGATGTACTGAATTTCTCAAAGAGAAAGTCCTATTTACTATACAACCTTATATCCAACAAGCAACAGTCTAAGATAGGTACTATTTTAAGAATTTTATTTGCCATGGCAGACACAAAGGAAAATCATATATCATCTCTGTACTCCAGAGCAGTGAAAACTGGTGGAGAATACAAAAAAGTCAGGCAAACATGTCTTATGTTATAATTCATTCAGTCAACAAATGTTTATGGAGTACCTACTCTGTGGCAGGCACTGTTCTAGGAGCTGAGAATACAGCAGTGAACAAAAGGAAAAATCCTTCCACACAAAAAGGCAGGTGAAATATATAGTATATCAGAAGATTATACTTGCTATGTAGAAAAAATAAAACAGGGCAAATGGGTAGGGGATGTCACAGGATGGAAGCATTGTGATTTTAATTAGATTGTTCAGAGAAGGCCTAAGAGGATGGCATTTGAGTAAAGACCTTAAGATGATGAGTGTATAAACAATGGAGGTGTCTGAGAGAATACTATCAAAGAGGAAGATACAACAAGTACAAAGGTCCAAAGACATAGCTATACTCAGCATGTTTGAGGAGTGGTCAGGAACAGGTATGGCAAAAACAGAATGAATTATGGAAAGCTAGACAGGATTTGTCTCAAGGGCCTCTACCTCATGGTACTTTAAATCATCCTCTCCTGATTTATTTTTTTCTTCATAGCATTTATCAACATCTGATGCACATTATATTTACTTGTTTATTTGTTTGTATAATGGAGGAAACAGATTGTGTCAAGCCATGACAACCACCTTAAGGACTTTGCCTTTTACTATGGGTGAAATGGGGAGCCCTTGTAGGGTTTTAAGCAAAGGAGTGAAATATTCTGTCATGTTGTAATAGGATCATACTATCTGCTGAGAATAGGTTATGCAGAAAAAACAAGGATATAAGCTGGGACACCAGTTAGGAGGTTAGGACAATAATTCAGGTGCATGGTAATGTTGCCCAGGACCAGGATGTTAGTAGTGGAAGTGGTGGAGAATGGTCACATTTTGGATGTATTTTGAAGGTAGTAAAAATTTGATCTGATGGCAGATTAAATGTGGGGTGTGATAGAAATGGTGATATCAAAGATCACTTTAAAAGTTTTTGATCCAAACATTTGGAATTATAAAAGTTACCATTATCTGAGATGGGAAAGAACACAAGTAACAGAAATTTGTGAGGGGAAGATGAAGAGTTCTATTTGGGACAAGTCTATCAGACTTCACAAATGCAGATGTCAGATGGGCAGTTGAAATATATAAGACCCTGATACAGAGAAGTCCGAGTTGTAGATATAAATTTAGGAGTAATCAGTTGATAGGTGGTATACGAAGACATGAGGTTTGATGAGGTCTACTTGAGAGTGAGTGTATTAATAGTTAGAGAAAAGAAAAGTTTGTCCAAGGACTGAATCCTGGAGCACTTCAATGTTGAGAATGCCAAGGAAGGGAAGTGTTTCCAGGATGTGGGGGCCATTGACCTTGTCAAATGCCACTGACAAGGCAAATAAAGGAGGAAAAGAAAACAACCATTGGATTTAGAAATAGGGAGGTCATCTATGGCCTTGAAGAGTTTTGGTAGCATGATATTTATGAAAGCCTGATTGGAAATGGTTATTTGGAGAATTGACGTAGTGAAATAAGATAATAGCTAGAGGGGAAATAGGAGTCAAGAGAGCATTTCCCAGCATGTATGCCAAATGAGGGGATGATTTTTTAAAAAGAAAAAAAATACTCTGTATATTAACTTGTTTAATCCTCTTGAAACCCAATAAAGCAGTCTCTGTTATTATTCCCAGTTAACAGATGAGAATGATTATAGTGCTGAGGAAAGAGTGATTAATTCTGATCAAAGGGATTGGGAAAATTTCATTTGATTTAAGTGAAGAAAGAGATTAAAGGCACAGAATAAATGCAGGTCTGGAGTTATGAAAGTGTATAACTTATTGGGTATGAGCAAGGAGTGGGCTGACTATAATATGAAATATGTATGGAGAGCTATAACAAAAGATGCGTATGACAACCACAGAGACCTACTGCTTTACTTTGAGACCTTGAGAAGGAATCATAACAAAGCTTATTATTGGAGGAATTGGTGCTTTTGCAGGCAGATTCAATTTGACCCTGCAAAAACAGTAACATTCACTCTAGCTCCAGGAGTGACTTTATCTACCCCTGACCCAGGAGGGCTTAATTCTGGTAATTTCAAACACATTTGCTGGCAACCTGTTCTCATGTGGTACCCAAGCTCTAGCTCCCACATTATAGGTTTTGGCTTTGGACACCAGTAGCATCAACTAGTACCCCAGTCAGTAGAAATCAGATTTTCCTTGGGGATTAGTGCACCAAAGTTAAACTTGGGCGACACTGCTACCACACAACCTCTAAAGATTACAGGTGGCTTACTGATCACCCTTACTGATGCCATGTGAAGCAGAATTCCATCAAGCCAGGTGATAGCAACCACTGGTTTTGTTTTTGACTTTGCTACCACTTTCACTTACTAGCAGAAATACATATCAAACTGTGACTACCAGCTTCAATATTGGCTCAATTGAGAATGTAGTTCAAACAATAGCACTTGCAGACTTACTTTCACTTACTTACCCCACTCAAGCATCCACTAAAGCAACTGCTACACAACCAAATGTCATGTGAAACTTTAGTGGGTAATACCTAGGTACCTGCTGCCATTGCCACCAATCCAGGGCCCACACTGTTTGTTTTAATAGGAAATACTTCATGCACCAGCAGAAGAGAAGGAGACACTAGTGTCCTCTCTCTCTCTCTCTCTCTCTCTCTCTCTCTCTCTCTCTGCCATATATCTTCAAGCTAGGAAGAGAGGGTGCATCCAAATGCAAGGCAGGAACAGAGCCCTCACTAGAGCCAAACTATGCTGGCACCTTGATCTTGGACTTCCAGCCTCTAGAACTGTAAGAAAAAAAAATCTGTTGTTTAAGCCACTCAGTCTTAGGTATTTTGTTATGGCAGCCCAAGCAGACTACTACTATAACACAAATACAGTTTTCCTTATAAGGTTGAAAATTTCAAGGTTAAGTCTGACTCACTTTAAAGTTCATGTTCTTTCCACTTATACTTTCCACTTGTACTTATAGAAATTGACTGATTCACAGGGAACCCAAAAGAATGCTAAGTCCAGAGGTAAGGTTGTGAGTTGCTGTAGTCTTCATAAAGACCTCCCATATGAATGTCAATTCTTCACCAAAATTTGTTAGGCTAGGTTTAATAAATTTTTAATATTTAAATTTCATAATTTTTTCTTGGGTCCTAACAATCTTCATGATGACATAGACATATATATCAATACCTAACAGAAAACACTGAACACCTAGGGCTTTTTTCCTTCTTAAATCCACTTACCCTGCTAAATTATGACTGAGAAGGCTTCTACCATACTGCTGTATTTTAAAACCTTAAACTTATTGCCCCCCACTTCAATCTTGGTCTTCTAAGCTTCCAAATATGCCACTTGATCATAACCCCAAATAAGCCCTTTTCCCTCACTGGTACATCTAATGCCTACCATTTCCATTTCTCCAAGTCCCTTGGCCATCTTCTGGTTATGGTTTCTGTGCAGCCTTGATGTCACTTCAGGGCCATTTTCACGAACACCTAGGACCAGCAGTGTTTTCCTATGCCTACAGATTGAAATGACATGAAAAGCTGGTAAAATACCAATGGCAAGACCCTACCCCAGACCATATAGATATCAATATCTGGGCATCTAAACTGCATTTTTTAAAATTCCACTGATGACTTGATATGTATAGAGAGGGATCAGAATAATTGATTCTCAAGTCTTGGACCATAAAGTTATTGGCATAAATTCAAAAATCCTTGAGGGCTCTAAGAATTGAGTCTGTAAAAACGAATAAATCGCACAAGTCACACACCAAAGAATGATACTGCTATGATTAAAATGAACGTTTTTAGGGGCGGATATAAATTTTAAAATATTATTTGAGTCATGATGTATTTCTGTCAAGTATATTCTTAATCAACTGATATTAAAATATAATTAAAATTATTGAGGGCTATTAATATTGACATTAAAAAGATATCCTCTATATTGCTTTCCACAGAGGCTGAACTAGTTTGCAGTCCCACCAGCAGTGTAGAAGTGTTCCTATCTCTCTGCATCCACGCCAACATTTATTGTTTGGGGACTTTTTGATAAAGGCCATTCTTACTGGATATAAGTGATATCTCATTGCAGTTTTGATTTGCATTTCCTTGATGATTAGAGAGCATTTTTTCATATGTTTGTTGGCCATTATTCTGTCTTCTTTTGAAAAATTTCTGTTCATGCCCTTTGCCCACTTTTTGATAGGGTTGTTTGATTTTTCTTTGCTGATTTTCTTGAGTTCTAAATAGATTCTAGTTATCAGCCCTTTGTCGGATGTGTAGCTTGTGAAAATTTTCTCCCATTCTGTGGGTTGTCTGTTTGCTCTCTTGATAGTTTCTTTGCCTGTGCAGAAGCTTAAAGCGATACAAGTAGATCTACCATTTGATCCAGCAATCCCATTACTGGGCATCTACCCCAAAGATCAAATGGCACTCTACAAAAGGGACACCTGCACTCGAATGTTTATAGCAGCACAGTTCACAATTGCAAAGTTGTGGAAAGAACTCTGGTGCCCATCAATACATGAGTGGATCAACAAAATGTGGTATATGTATACCATGGAGTACTATTCAGCTTTAAGAAACAATGGTGATATAGCACTTCTTGTATATTCCTAGATACAGCTGGAACCCATTCTACTAAGAAGTATCTCAAGAATGGAAAAACAAGCACCACACGTACTCACCAGCAAATTGGTATTAATGGATCAACACCTAAGGGGACATATAGGAATAACATTTGTCGGGTGTCGGGCAGGTGGGAGGGGGGAGGAGGGGATGGGTATATACAAACATAATGAGTGAGATGTGCAACATTTGGGGGATGGTCATGCTTGAGGCTCTGCCTCGAGGGGGCAGGGGGGCATGGGCAATATACATAACCGTAATATTTGTACCCCCATAATATGCTGAAATAAAAAAAATATATATATCCTGAGACTCTAAATTGTTGGAACCCATTTCCTACCCATGGAGGCATTTCCTACCCATGGAGGCATTTCCTAAAGAGTTTTGTTCCAAATATGTTTGTAAACACTATATGATATTCCCTCTTTTAACTTTATAATGTACAATAATATATAAAAACTCCAAGAAACACAAAATAAAAAATAATTATCTTTTAATTTTGTTTCATCAGCATTTCTAAACTTACTTGAGCACAAAACCTTTCCTCAGTCTCAAGAGACATTATTTTCCCAAGATATTTCTAATACTCAAACTGGGGTCAGTATAGAAGTGACAGCATAATGAAACTCCAGATGCTTGCTTTCACAATGAGAGTGCTTTTGCAAGTGGCACGATTATCTTTACAATAAATAATTGTTCAATTTAAAATGTGGTTTGCAAGGTTAAATGCATTTAATCCTTGCTTTTTGCTTTTTTAAAATTGGATACGGATAATAACAATAACAATAATAATAGCTAAACTTGTATTACATGCCAAACACTGTTCTAAGCACTGTATATAAAATCTCAACTTTAGAAAGTAGTTGCTGTTATTATCATGTTTATTTTAAAGATGAGAAACTAAATTAAATAGAGTTTATGAAACTTACTCAAGGTGATAAGGCTAATAAGTGATAAAGCTGGGTTTTTAACCCAAGTCTGTGACTTCAAATCCTTTCTCTAAGTCATATTCTCTTTATATGAGATATATAAAAGTTTATTCAGCTACACACATATACTAGGAAACTATGTCTCCACTATTAAATTGGAACTAACTGATGAATGCACATGTTCATACAAGGAAGTAAAAACTCAAAGGAAATCAAGCAGGGGGGAGAGGGAGGAGGAGATGGGCAAAAACCTACCTACCATGTAAAGTGAACACTGTCTCTGTCATGGGCACACTTTTAACTGTGACTCAAGTATTACAAAAGAGATCCATGTAACCAAAAACATGTGTAACCCCCTAATACTTTGAAATAAAATTTTTTTTATTAAAAAAGCACATTGGATAATATGATTTAAGGAAGCTTTTCTAGCTTGCACTGGATCTGTATTTCTTTTGTGTGTGTGTGTGTGTTTCAATAAAACTTTATTCACAAAAACAGGCAGCAGGCACATGATGCTGT
>VBSM01003018.1:8225573-8242272 GCA_008086735.1 Cheirogaleus medius
ACCACATCTCCATCTCCCTAAGCATATTCTACTTGTATCTCTCCAGTCACATTATATTGGGGTAATGTGACTGGATCTGTATTTCTATAAAAACCTAATATAATCCCATATCCAGAATTAATTTCTGTAGGAAGGGCAAGAAATGGTGATATTTATGCTATCAGTAACCAAATTCTGATGTTTTTATAACCTATAATTTACTTTTGATATATAAGTACTGCCTTCTATTATTATTAATAGTTTTTGATATTTCCATTTCCTGTTTTTATAGAAGAAAACACTCAAATTTTAAATTGATTTACTATTCACTAAGTCTTCTTATAAAAGATTAGTAGGAACTTGAAAGCAGTGAACTAATGAATGAGGAGGAAACTGAGTCCTAGAGCAGTAAAATGACTCGCCAAATGTTATACATTGAGTTTCTTAATGACTTGTCCTCAAATAGACAATAATTGCCTCTTGCTTCTGTACTCTTACATTATCTACATTTTTCCACATTCACTTCATGCCTAGTATGCCATCCTTCATTAGTAAGATAGTTGATAATTAGCATACATTTAATTTGAATGAGGCACCAATTTTAAAAGCCAGGCAAATTTGGTAATATTTGTTTTAGACTGTAGGCTATTTGATCTCTCTAATTTTTCTAGAATGGGAACATAGTATCTCGTGAATCCTAGTCTCGATTATAACTAATGTGCCCTAAATGTCAACTTGTGTGTCTATTATGACTTCTATAGCAACTTGTGATGGAGTGTCTTTCTCTTAATTCAAATTTTCCTAAAATTGTCTGCAGATGTTTTAAATAGACACTTTTGGGAAGTTGTATTGATTGTAGATGGTTACTACGTGATCACTAAATAAAAGGTTAAAATCCACTTATTTCTTGAATATTCCAATCAAGATGGAAATTCAAAGGCATTCAACTCACCAACTCCCTCTCAAATTTAAACAGAATGACAAGTCTAATTCAGCAGTGGAAGCTTGAAGACATATGCTTCTTTTGGGAGTATAAATGGGAACATTTTTGAAGGAAAATTTGTGATTTACTTTGTCTAAAATACCTAAAAACATTGATAAATTGCACTACTAAGACATTATAGTAAGGAAATAATCCAATATATTAAAAATTTAAACCTTTTATCGCAGATTAAAAAAAATTTTGAAAGGCTAAATATTCAAATATTTATCTAATGTGTACTCTATGTTGAAATAACTGTATTTTGGAAAGGGTTAAACAATTTTTTTTAATTTCCATTGATTATGGGGTACAAGTGGAGTTTTGTCACATAGATATACCATACAGTGGTGAAGTATGGGCTTTTATTGTACCCATCCCCTGTATAGTATATGTTGTACTCAAAAGGTAATTTTTCATCCTTCACCCCCCCCACTCCTGCTGCTGAGTCTCCAATGTTCATTATAGCACTCTATATGACCATTTTACCTATAGCTTAGCTCCTACTTATAAATGAGACCATATGGCACTTGGTTTTCTGTTCCTGAATTACTTCTCTTAGGACAATGTCTTCCAGCTCCATCCAAGTTGCTGCAAAAGACATTATTTCATTCTTTTTATGACTGAGTAGTATTCCATGGTGTTATATACCACATTTTCTTTATCCCATCATCCACTAAATGAACACTTACACTGATTACGTATCTTTGTCATTACAAATTGTGCTTTGGTAAACATATGAGTGCAAGTATCATTATAATATAATTACTTCTTTTCCTTTGGGTAGATAACCAGTAGTGAAATTGCTGTATTGAATGGTAGATCTATTTTTAGTTCCTTGAGGAATCTCCATACTGTTTTCTGTAGAGATTATACTAATTTACATTCCCACCAAGAATGTATAATATAAGCACTCCCTTTTCACTGCATCCATGCCAACATCTATTGTTTTTTGACTTTTTTTTAAATGACCATTCTGACAGGGGAAAGTTGATAGGTATTTCATTGTGGTTTTAATTTCAATTTCCCTGATGATTAGTGATGTTGAGCATTTTCTCATATGTTTGTTAGCCATTTGTATATCTTCCTTTTAAAAATGTCTGTTTATGTTGTCTACCCATTTTTTAATGGGGTTATTTGTTTTTTTCTTGCTGAGTTGTTTGAGTTCCTTGTAGACTCTAGATATTAGTGTTTTGTTGGATGCATAGTTTGTGTATTTTCTCCCATTCTGTAGGTTGTCCATTACTCTGTTGATTATTTATTTTGCTGTGAAGATGGTTTTTAGCTTAACTAAGTCCCATTTGTTTATTTTTATTTATTTTACATTTGCTTTTAGAATTTAGTTATAAATTCTTGGCTTAGGTCAATGTCTGGAAGAGTTTATTCTAGAAGAAAACAGTTACTATTGACAAGGAAACATGCATAAAATATCTTACCTTTTATCATAACATAAATATATTCATTTTGCATACTAGTTTCATATATACATAGTTTATATTATAATAATCAGAGATTACATGCATGTTTTATTTTATATTACAAGCATTTTGTAAGATATGCTGCCAAGTTTTACCCTGTCAGTCATATGTCATGAAATAAAGCAGATATAGTCTAAATTTTGTAATATGTGGGGGGGTATTAAGTTAGAAATCAAGACACAAGATACAGACCAAAATTACAGCATGTATCATATGTATTAATACATATGTATCTATTTACATAACATATTTTATGTACATACATGTGTGTTGCACAGACATTTCTGGAAGTGCATATAAACATTGTTGAAGATAGATTGGGGAATGGGATCGAAAGGAAACTCCATTTTCAAGGATTTATTGAGCAGTTTTGAATTTTTATGACAGGCATGTATATATTGCATTGAGAAACAAATGTCTAAACAAACATATAGATTCAAAACAAAGATCGGAGGAGCTCTTCCTTGGAATGTCTCATAGCTTCCTACCTTATCTCCCTCAAGTCTTTCTTAAATTCACTTGTCAGTAAACCCCTTTTAGAGAACTCTCTTTAAAACTGCAACTGTTTCCATTCATGCTCCCATATTCTCAGTCCTCCTCCCTGCTTTAGTTTTTTACCAGTGTGCTTATAACCATCTAAAAACTATACATTTTACTTATTTTATCTAACATCTGTCTCTATCTCATAAGAATATCAATTTCACATGTCAGGAGAGAAACTTTTATCTGCTTGGTTCATTCTGCATCTCTAATGCCTAAAACAATGCCTGCCTCACTGTATGTGTTCAATAAATATTTGTTGAATGAATAAATGAATAAATTAAAAAATACATTGTATTAGTTTTCTAGGGCTGCCATAATAACGTACCACAAAGTTAATGGCTTAAACAACAAAAATTTTTTTCTCGCAGTACTAGAGGCTAGAAATTCAAAATCGAGGTGTTGGCAGGGCTGGTTTTTACTGAGGATTGTGAGGGATGGATCTGTAACCAGGACTCTCTTCTTGCCTTGTAAATTGCTATTCCCCCCCCCCATGTCTTCACATCATCTTCTTTCTATTCACATTTCTGTGTTTGTGTCCAAATTTCCCCCTTTTTATAAAGACATAAGTCATATTGGATTAGGTCCCATTCTAAAGAATTCACTTTAACTTGATCATCTTTATAAATACTTATAAGCTCACAGGGGGGCAAGGGCAATATACATAACCTTAACAATTGTACCCCTATAATATGCCGAAAAAAATAAATAAAAAATAAAATAAATAGAATAAATAAATATTTGAACATGGAAAAATAAATAAATTACATTAATCCTTTAATGATTCTTCAGGACAAAGATCTAATTCTTAAACATGATGTTAGAGGCTTCTGAAGAATTCTGGCAACAACTTAGCAGGGTGCAGACTGAGTTCTAGTTGAGCAAACTTTCATAGTGTACTTACTCTGCTTGAGATTTCAAGATTTCAAGATGGGTGTTAGTAATCCAAATATAAAGCATACCAATGTTTACAGCCAGGATTTAGTCCCAAAAGGGGACTGATATGCTATTATTGCATACTCTACAGTGTTGTCTAGGTGCTCAGGATACAAAATAATCAAAATAGCTAAAGCACTAGACTCCTTACATCATGTAGATCATAGTATAGAAGAGAATATAGACAAGAGACAAATACAAATAAATGCAAGTACTATGAATAAAAAATAGAGGCAGCATTTAAGAGATTATAATAAGGAATACTGATTATGGCAATAAATAGATCAGGGAGAACTTTCCTAAAGAAATTATGCTTCGGCTGAAAACTAAAAGATGAGGAAGAGTTTGTCGAGTAAAGAGAGGGGGGAAAGAGATTATTCTAAAATGAGGGATTAACATGTACACAAACTCTGAGAAAGAAGACAGTACTGACATGTTAGAATGAGAAAAAGATCAGCATGACTTTGGAGAAGTTGTGGAAGAGGGAATGGAATGGGATTCGGTTAGAGAGGTTAGCTATATAGAAAATGGATTGGATAAGGAGTTAGAGTGAATTCAGGAAAATGAGACATGAGGTTGTTACTGTAGTCTAGACAAAAGGTAACAGGACAACAACACTAGAGACTGAGAGATGTGACAAGAACCACAAAATATTTAGGAAGTAGAACAGACAGCAGAAAATGGTGAAATTTTGTGATTCAGTGAACATGTGAATACCAAGTGTTCTTCTTGACAAACGAAGTGCTAAATCTATGCCAAGATAACTAGTTGTGATTCCTCCACATAGTGAATTAAAGTTTCTGATATACTCTATGCCCTGGTCAGGATTGATTCAGAAAATGCATGAAGAGATCATTGATGACTTTTGCTGAGAAGGATAACTGAAGGCAGAAACTGACAAGTGAAATATGAATTTTTGAATGAAGTGAATTTGTTCAAATGACAGTCATAGAAGTACCTAGGCTAGCACATAAAAGGTACTTAAAAATTTGTTTAGAACTAAATTAAAGCTAATAACTAGGAGAAATAATGAAATAATTCATCCCCATGTGTGATAATGATACTTATTCTATTTATGTTGTTTGACTGCTGACAGCTTTCAAGCCCCACCTCCTGCTTCTCTTTCTCCCCCTCATCTTGGTAAGCTAATAAGATAACATGCTTCCTCCCTCCCTTGTCACAATAAAAGTCAAGACCATTCTTTCCTACTCTCTCTTAAGCTGCTGAAGTCATTTTCATACCTGCTTGGGAATTATTTTAAATGCTCTGTTTTATAATCTCTCTGTCATTTCTGAGTCTTGTACTGCTGCTTGCTTTGCCTCTTCAGAATGTCTTTGTTCTTGCCTTTCAACATGCCTGGTAATTTTTTGTTGAAAGCTATCCATAATGTTTCAGGTACTAGGGACTGAAGTAAATAGCCATTACCATCATATTGTATGTTAATCTGACTATAAGTAGATTACCTGTAGATATTGGATTCCTGAGGCTTTAATTCTCTACTGGCCCTGTTTTTGTCTTCCTCACTGTCTTTGGCTTCCTTAAAAAGCCCTCCTCAGAATCTGTTTTTCAGCTCTTTCAGCTGTAACCTATCATTATTATATTGGAGCTCTGTTGTCATAGTGGTAAATTGTGGAGGAGGGAAAGCTTTTCACAAATTTATGATTGCATCTCGGTTTTTTAGTGGACCTGTGTTCTTAGGATGTGACCTTCTTACATGTTTTCTTAACTTTTCCTCCCATTAGGTGATACAAGAAGGCTAGAGTGGGTTGGCATGTGAAAATTTTCCTCCCCCCTCCTCCCCATGCTAAGGGTCTAGTAAAGTCTTCTCCCCTGCAGAGCAGAACCTTGTTGTGGAGAATGTCCTGAGATTATTTCACAATGACTGTTCTTCCTCTCCTCTGCAAGAGTTAGAAGGGAAACTTTCTCAGATATTTACTATGAGAACTTGGTGGAATTCCTGGAGGTAAAGCCCAATAAAGTGTGGGGAACCTCTAAAAGTGTGGTGCCCAGGAGTATTTCATCTTCATACCACTCCAAACTCCGCCTCTAGCAATTCACAAAAATTACCATTTAAGTGTTTCTACCAGTTTATGGCTCCAGCAACTTTTTCCAGATATGCAGATCTCATCTGTAACTCTCTAGATTCACCTGAAAGTCCAGATTTTTTGGATGACAGTTTGCTTTAGAAGCTAAGTTCACTGATGGATGCAAGGCAAGTGTTTGATTTTAAGTTTGTTCAGCTTTTTTTCTCTCGTAAGGATGGGAGTGGTGGCTTCCAAGCTTCTAAATTGTAGAAACTGAAACCAGAGATCTCATGTTTGACTTTTCTCTATATATATATCTATTAATATAATATCTGGCAAAGTGCCATACGCATATAAGTTTATTAGTAAAAGTGAGTGATTGAACTCTTAACCTGTTGGAAAGGAAAATGGGCTACACCGTCAGCAATGTAGAAAGAAGGTTCCAATATGCTTGCATTTTTCACAGCCTTAACAATGAATCACTCACCTAAATATTTTCAGCTGGATTTCTCTGTTCCGGGTATTTATAGGTTCTGATTATGTCCTTTGCTATTCTTTTTATAGCTTCAAATCAAACTTAGAACCTATCTCCCTATAGTGCTTACTTAACATTGACCTTTTTTGGTCTCTCCTTAAACATCATTCAAACTCTCTTTCTTGCTATACTGTCTCAATTGCTTTTTATACCCCCTCAATAACCTCTGCAAGCCTCAATCAAGATTCTAGCTAAAAACTACTAAGATTACTGTCAGCTTGACTCTACAAATAGATGTTCTATATGATATTAGATGATATTTACTTATTTATTTATACTGAATATTTTTAAGAATACCTGTAACATTTACTAAGATACACAATATTAAGGATCATCTAACAATTCACAATACATTTATAAGGTGCAAGTCACACAAAGTATTTTCTCAGACCACTATGGAATTAAAGTATAAACCAATAACAGAAATATATCTGGAAAGTCTCCAGAGGTTTAGAAAAAAATAGTACATTCATAAATAATGAATGGGCCGAAGAATAAATCAAAAAAAGTAATTAGAAGCTATTTTGAACTGAATAAAATGACAACACAAATTATCAAATTCTACTGGATACAGCTGAAGCAGTGTTTAGAGAAAAAATTATGACAATGAACACTCTTACTAGTAAAGACAAAAAGTCTCAAATAAATGACATCAGCTATCACTTTAAGACACATTAAAATAAAAGCAAATTAAACACAAGGTAAGCAAAATAAAGGAAATGATAAATATAAGAGCAGAAATCAATGAGACAGAAAATGGAAAAAATACAAAAAATAAAAAACAAAACAAATGCTGATTCCATAAGATCAATCACATTGTTCAGAAAAAGACATTGAGAGATAGAGACAATGTCAGAGAGAGAGAGAAAGAAAAATAAAAGTATCCATGTCAGGAATAAGAGAAGAGACATAAATATATATGCTACAGACATTAAACTGATAATTTGAAAATATCATGAGCAACTTTATCCAAAAAATTCAACAACATATATGAAATATAAATTTCATAAAAGGCACAAACTGCTAAGGATAAGTCAACAAGAAACACATAACTGGAATAGCCCTATATCTATAAAGAAAATGTGTTTGTAGTTTGGAAACAATCTCACAAAGAAAACACCAGGCACAGGTAGCTTCACTGGGGAATTCTACCAAATATTTAATAAAGAAATATTACTAGTTCTATACAAACATTGCCAGACAGTTAAAGAGTAGGAAATAGTCCCCAATGTTCTTCAAATATTACCTAATGTTCTTTGAAGCCAACATTAATCTGTTATCAAAACCAGAAAAATAGATATTAAAAGAAAACTATAGACAAATATTACTTAGGAACAGAGAAAAATATTTAATATAATTTTAGCAAATAGAACCCAATCATCTCTATAAAAGAATATATCATGACCAAAGAGGGTTTGTCCCAGGTATATAAATTTTGCTTATTATTTAAAAATTGGTAAAAGAAAATCACCATATTTATAGACCAAAGAAGAAAAAGCACATGATAATATTAAAAGATAAATAACAATCATATAATAAAATCCAACATAAATTCTTGGAACAAACTTTAAGAAAATTTGTGGGAACTTGTTAGGAAATTCCTCACACACATAAAGAACATCTATAAAAAACCTACAGTTAATGTCATATTTAAAGGCTGAATGATTGATTTTATGTGTCAAATTGTCTAGACTGTGGTGCCCAATTTTATTTTTGTTTTTTCTTTTTTTTTGTCAAATACTACCCTAGATGTTGCTGTAAAAGTACTTTTAGATGTGATTAACATTTAAATTAATGGACTTTGAGAAAAGCAGATTATCCTCCATAATGTGGGTGGGCCTCATCCAATAAGTTGAAGGCATTAAGAGAAGAAAGACTGAGTTCCCCCTAGGAAGAGGAAATCCTGCCTTCAGATTGGCTTTGAACTCAAGCTTCAAAATCAAACTCCAGCCAGAATTTTTAGCTTAATGGCCTGCTCTGCAGATTTTGGACTTGTCAATCCCCACAATTACATGAGACAAATTCCCTAAAACAAACCAATCAAGTTCTCTCTCTCTCTCTCTCTCTCTATATATATATATATATATATATATATACACACACACACACACACAAGTATATACATATACACACACATTCTTATACACAAACGCACACACACACATACATATCCTAATGGTTCTGTTTCTCTGGCAAATCTGACTAATACATTTAACCATAAGATTGAAACAAAAGAAAAGAATGACTACTCTCACTAATTCATTTAAACATTGCACTGGAGTCTTCATATAAAATCAGACTAGAAAGGGAAATAAAAGGCATAAAGGCTAGAAAGGAAGAAATAAAGCTGTGTTTATTTATAGGTAATATGACCAGCTTATAGTAAATATTAAAGAAAACAGCAAAAAGCTACTATGAAAATGCCAAAAAACTACTACAAAATAAGTGAGTTTAGCAAGGTTGCAGAATAAAATGTCAATATACAAAAATCAATTGCATTTCTATGAACTAAGAGTGAAAAATCAGAAATTAAGATTTTAAAAATGAAACCATTAACACTGGTATAAAAGGTTAAATACTTAGAAATGAATTTGACAAAAGATATGCAAGACCTATACACTGAAAACTACAAATCATAAGTTAAAGAGGACCTATGATATGGAGAGATAGACTGTGCTCATGGATTAAAACAGTCAGTGATGTTAAGATATCAATTCTCCCCAAACTGATTTATAGATTCAACACAGTCCCAATCAAAATTCCATCATACTTTAAAAAAAATTGGAGCTGATTCTGAAATTTGTATGGAAATTCACAGGACCTAGATTAGCCAAACTAATTTTGAAATGGAAGAAAAAAATTGAAAAAATCATATTACTTGATATCAATATTTATTATAAAGCTACCATAATCAAGGCAACATAATACTGGTATAAACATTGAGAGATAGTGAGCACAGAACTAGACTGACATGTGCATGGCCAAGTGATTTTCATCAAAATGCCAAGACAATTCAATGGGGAAAGATTAATATTTTCAAAAATGATTCTGGGACAATTGGATTGACATTATGACAAATAAATGAACCTCAACCTTTATTTCACACCATGTACTCAAACTAGCTAAAAATGACTCATGCATCTATAAGTAAAAGCTAACACTATCAAATTTCTAGAAGGAAACATAAGAGAAAATTATAGTCACTTTGTGTTAACAAAGATTTTCTAAATACAACACAAAAGACATAAACGTTTTGTCAATTAAAAAGTAAATTAACAAATTAAACAAAATTGAAAATACTTTTACAAAAATTAATACATTGAAATTGATCAACATAAAAATACTTTTCTCATCAAAAGATACTGTTACTATAATGAAAACACAAGCCAAAAACGGAGAGAAAATATTTGCAAATATACGATATAATACTTGTACATTTCTACATAAATAACTATTAGAATATAAACTATCCAATTAAAATGGGCTAACATTTACACAGACACTTTAGTAAATAAAATATAATATACAGACATCAAATAAGCACATGAAAAGATATTCAATATCATCAGTCACTAGGGACATGTGAAAGAAAAACAAATTGAGATGCCCCTATACTCCTGCTAGAATGTCTAAAATTAAAAAGACATATCAAGTTTTTCATGGATATTTAGGGCAGATGGGACTCTCATTCCCTGTTGGTAGCAATGAAAAATGGTGCAGCCTCTTTATGAAACTATTTAGTGGTTTTTAAAAACATTAAACATAGAAGTAACATATGACCCATAAATTTCTTTTCTAGCTAGGTACCCAAGAGAAATAAAACATAGCCACAAATATACTTCTTACCCAAATGTTGATAGCAGTTTTATCTGTAGTAGTTAAAAACTGGAAACAACCTAACATATATTGTCAGGTCAATAGATAAGCGAATTGCGAAGTATCTGTGCATTGATATACTACTCAGCAAGGAAAACATACGAACTATTGTTACAAACAATGACATAGATGGGCCTCCAAATAATTATGCTTAATGATAAAAACTATACTAAAATAGCATACAATATTAATACATAATTCTTTCTATATAAAAATGCGACCTAATCTATAGTGACAGAAAGTATTAATAGGTTTATCTGTGGTTGCCTAAGAATTAAGCAAGGTCAGAGATTGGTAAGAAAGATGGATAATAAAGGAACATGATAAATATTTTAGGCAGGGTGAATATGTTCATTATCTTGATAGTGTTGATTTCATGGATGTATATTTATGTCAAAAGGCATTTTATTGTGCACTTTAGATATGTTCTTTTTAACATATGCCAAATTTACCACAACAAAGCTGTTAAACATGCAAATAAAAAATACCTCAAGGAAATAATCAAATTTAGGAGTTGGAATGTACAGTGTGAGCCTAATTCCTTCAGCTATTTGGTGTCATTTAAAAGGAATTTCTGTAGTACTAACAGGAATCAGAAAACATAGCATGCATATAAAACATGTAGTCTTGAATAGGATCCTGGCTATAAAGAACATTTTTTGCAAAAATTGGTAAATTTGAAGACAGGCTGGCATTAGATGATACTAGAAAATTATTATTAATTTTTTAGGTATTACATTGTTAATTGACTCCATAAGTTTTTAGTTTTAAGAGTTGTACAATGAAGTATTTAGGGATTGAATCTAAAGATATCTATATTTATTTTTAAATGGTTTAGTATTAAAAACTAATATATGGCAAGAAAATAGGCTTCTGGTTAGTGTTTTCATGCTGAAGACTTAATTTTCAGGAATAGATTCCTGATGTTAAGTAGGAGATGCCTATTCTACCATACACTAATAAAGATGATGCATTGGGCCCATGAACAGAAGATGAGCATTTTAAATGGAGTCTATCTACAGTGATGGTGATGGAATTATGATGCTGCATCCGTATCCTAAAGCCTGATCTGCTAGACATCAAAAGAAAGCCTATATAGCCAATTTTTATTTCATCATTTTTTCTCTAAAGAGAATATATGAGCAAAATAGTCTTTCATTATAAACTTCTCTCTTCTCTTTCATGCATTTTGGCTGATATTTTATGCCTGTCATAGTCTTTGTCATTCTTTCATCTAAATCCACTCTCTCACATTATAGTCACATCAGATTGAAACTTTTTCTTCTCACTTCATTAATTCACATGAGTGAATGAATTTCATCATTTAAGAAATATTTACATATTTACATATAGCAAATATTTACTGAATGATTATTACAATGATATTACCATAATTCTTACCTTTGTACACTATAATTATCTGTGAAGTTTTTAAGAACTACAAAGTCCTGAGACCCACTATTAAAAATTATAACTCAGTAAGGCTGCTATGGTACCTAGACAACACTATTAAGACAGAATAAACAAACATAAAATGTCCACAGATGTTTTTTATTCCTTGCTGTGGTTGAGATTCACTGGCCTAGTATGTACGACTCTCTGTGCTAGGCACTGAAAATAATAGCTCTGGAATAAGACAGACTTATTTCTCATTATCATTGACTTTGTACTCTTAGTTTCTTAGTCATGATTTAGTCCTATGATTTTAGATATTATCTTAGTCCCTTCAGGATGCTATAACAGAAATACATAGATTGGGTGGATTATAAACAACAAAAATTTATCTCTCATAGTTCTGGATGCTGGGAAGTCCAAGATCAAGGTGTCCATAGATTAGGTGTTTGGTGAGGACCCTTACACCAGGGTCTAGGTCTTATAATACCTTTGTATCATCTGCAGCCATCAGACTAGAGCTGGATACAGAATCAATAAAACTTTTTGGAAGGACTGTTGCTCTTACATGTAATGTTGAAATAGTTCACTAAAATTTGTCTGGAGGATGGTCACGCTTGAAGCTCAGACTTCTAGGGAGAAGGGGGACAAGGGCATTTTTGGAAACCTTAAAATGTGTACCCCCATAATATGCTGAAATAAAAAAAAAGGAAAAAAATAATTTGTTTGATGTATTTCCAAAGTGCCTATTTAAGTTTAAACAATTCTACTGTCCAAATTCTGTTTACAGATATTTACTCAGATATCATTCTCTATGTGTTGTTAAGGCTGGTTCAATTCTAGTTACCAACCCTTACTTTAACTGATTAAAAAAAAATAAGTTTAACCCCATGGCCTATCTCAATAATTTGCCTTTTTAACGAAAAAGTTATACCTCAGCATATAAACTATGTTGGAAGCTAATTCCTTTTGCAATTCTTCTTTTTAAGTATTCTAATTAAATTTCCAAAGTAGTGCAATATAAAATAATCAGTGAAAGCCAACAAAAAGTCATTAAGACTTTTTATTCCTCTTTTAACTTTTATTCTTAAGCTTTCTCTCCATGTATTCTCATTTCTACCCTCAGGTTTTCCTTATCCTCTCCTTAGGACTGTAAATTTATACAGTGATTTAGTAAACTTTTATTTCTGTATAAGCCAGATGAAAAACTGCAAATAAGTACAAACCACAGCAAAATATGGAATTGGAGAAAAGCATCTATTCCATTGGAAGCTTGACTGCATCCATCATGCTAAATAATTTCAACTCGGTCTCTCCTGATGCTCAGAAATCCTTCATCCTTTTCCTTATCTCATGTTGACTTCCTATCACATTCCCCACAGCTGATATTCAAACCTCTCCACTCTCCTCTCAGGCCTCTAGAAGGAGCTGACATTGCTGCTTACTTTAACCTAAATGGAAGCTATCTGGAGTGTCGGGACTCAGAAATCAGTACCGCAAAATGTGGCACTTTGATATGCCGAACTGAAGAAATCTTGAGGTAGGTCGCTTTGATCGCCTTCTCTCCCCTCCTGTCTCTCAATCGTCTGTTCCTCCCAAAGCATAGGATAATGTCGTTCTCTGAAGTTCCCTTATCTGCTTAAATTCCAGATGTGACAAGGAAGGAAACAATTATCTATGGTCCCTTCCATGAGTTTTCATTAACTGAACTTTTATAGCGGGAACAAAGACTGAAGTCTGTCAACACAGTTGGACAGACTTTTGTCATAAACCATTGTCCATTCTGTGGGCCCAACAGACTTTGTCTCAGGCCATTGTTTGCTCTGAAGAGCAAACTCATTGAATCCCCCTAAAAACTATTTACTACCCTCACAAATCATCCACACCTTCCCATCTCCCTTTCTTCTAAGAAGAAGAGTATATAATCATTTGTACCCCATTGCATGGTGGGTTAATCACTATAATTTCCCCCTTGCATGCTAATAAATTTGTATTCCTTTTCTCCTATTGATTTTCCTTCTGTGAGTTGATTTTTCAGAAAACCTTCAGAGGGTGAAGGGGAAATTTTCCTTTGAACCCTACAGAGTATGCTCTTTCATCGTCTTGCTGTAATTCACAGCCTCTCTATGCGTTCACTCACCTTTTTTATTCTTCTTCTTTCAAAGCAAAAGTAGTTCTTCTTCCATCCTAAGACTAATCTTTCCATCTCTCCACCTGGAACATATTCATTTCTGCTTCCTCTAGGGATATACTATTAATATATCAGCTATCCTTCTTTTTCTGGCATTTTCAATCTCTGGTTATTAACTACTTTTCTTTTGCCCAAAAGCACACTAGTATTTCCTGATCCTTAAACACTCTTTGCCTTAACTTTCCTAACACTCTGAATTACTATTATGTTTTGCTTTTAAACAAAAGTGCGTAGGGCATCTGTCAGATGAAATAGATGTGACCCTATACTTTTAAGTCAACGTAATCCATCCATGCTTGGGACCCATATTGGTATACCAAGGATAATAAAGAAGAGCTGAATGCTTTTTAAGTAATACTAAGGGTAATCCCATAATTCCCAGGTTTGCTCCTGTTACACTCTACCTCTGCCTGGCTCTTAACCTATGACTCTTCCTCCTATTTTAAGTTTTATGGCTGTGTTGTAGATTGAATGGTTTTTATTTTATCTTAGGTTGTCTCTAAGAAACATCTTGGACTCTTCTCACCCTTTCTTTGTGCAGTAGTATTCTGCAAACCTACTCAAAGCACTAGTTTCTTTGGCAAGCTTCCTTTGAATAAATTGTTCCAACACAGCATTTCCTAGACACCTTGCCTGAGAGAGAGGTTTCTGCAGCATAAGCTATGACATTTTGACCTATGCGATACTACAATTACTATTAGCTAACATGTATTGAATATTAGCAACCATACACCATCCTAAGAACATTATAGGTATTGCCTAATTTTATCCTCACAATAACCCTTTAAAGTAGTTACTCAATTTTACCTAGAAAGAAACTGAGTCACTAAATTATTAAGACCTTTGCTTAAGATCATGCACAGTTGATCAATTAGAGAAAATGGATTCTAAACAGCCATATTGTCTAGGCAAACTTTTTCTAATGAGTTTGTATACAGTTTAAAGAAAAGGTCTCAACTGCTTCAATCATCATATGCTCCTTTCAAAACTGTATATCTATCACCTCTTTGGAGCCTCATGTTGAAAGAAGAAATTGGATAATAATCAAGTCAAAATCAAGTCAGGCAACTGGGTTGCCTCTTCTACTGATTAAATTTCATAATCAATAGTCTGAAGTGATGTCAACATATCTAAGCATACCAACCAGAAATGAAGTAACAAGCATCATGGCATTAACTATATGGTATATTTTGACTCTCAAGAACAACAGTTTGGGGATAATCATTAGTCTTTAAACTTGACAAACTTCATCCGTAAATTAGATTAATTTAAATGGCTATGCAAATCACTGATGTCTTCTTCAAGAACTTTTTATTTAACGTGCAAATTAGTCCCTGATATAATTGGACATAACAGAGTTACTGATCTAAAGAGCACTTCTGCAAATGCAGAATGGTAAGTAGCTATAAGAGCAAGCCCAAGAAACTCTGGAAAGATTTTTCTCTGCTGTATTAGGTTCATAAAGGGTAATTCATGGCCAAAGGAAGGCCTGTTTAGAAGTTTTCCAAGGAAGAAAGAGGAGTTAAGAATTACCTGAGTTAAAACGATCCCTTACATTTATATGGCACTTTATCTTGTACAAAACATTTTTCCTTCCATTATTACAATTGAGACTATCAATTCAGCTCAGGTAGACAAGCTGTACAAAAATTTTTGTTAGTATTTTTAAAATTTATTTCCCTTTTTACCTTGGCTGCCAGGAAGCTTAGAGATAAATTTGATGATTGAGTATAAAAATAAGTGTAACTTTGTATAGCTTACCTCTGTATTTTTCTGACCTTTCCTCCTTATTCTGTTCATTTTTTTACATTATTTAGTTGTCTAAAGTGTGTTGATTATAAGTGTCCACAAGTTATTTAACATGTATGTGGAGTATAAATTACAAATAAATAAATATTGATAAATTCTTCTCCTAACAAAATGGTAGGCCCCAGGACTAATGACCATGAGCACAGAACCCCATCTAATACCACAATTTCACCCATCAAAAAGGACTTGGTATTTCATACCATTATAGAAAAAAGACTCAGAGCAAGATAAATTATGTTCTGCCGCTGGTTTTCTTAGCTAAGAATAATACATCATGAACATATTTCCACACAGGTATATAGAAATCTGCATTATTTGACTAAATATATGCATACTATTTCATTGTTTGAATGATTATTTAAATTTTTAAGTTGCTCCCATTAGTAGAGCTTTATAAAAAAAGTAGAACATATTCTTGTAATGTTTGTACTTTCTTATTTTTTATCTGAATAACCTGTTTATATTTTTATTCATTATACTATTTGATTGTTTTCAGGGTTTTTTTGTTTTTCTTATTGATTTTTTCAATGTCTTTGTATATAATAGAGCTTTTATCTTTCTGCTGTGTGAAAATACATTTTACAGTCTATTAGAAACTGGAAGAAAATAAATGAAAAAAGCATCACATCTAGTAGAGGCACATTTGGGTATTAAGTAAGAGCAAGAGTCTACACTGCAACAAGGAAACCACTAAAATTTAAATTAAGTAAGTAGAATAAGAAGGGTGGGATATGAAGCAAAGAGTTAGTTTATGGTAAGGTCATGTAGAGCCTTGTAGGCCTTCTTGTAGAGTTTTGAGTTTTACTCTTAATATGAAAAACCACTGGGAGATTGTTAGAAAATGAAGGGCATGTTCTAATATTATGAAAAAAACGGTTCAGGCTGATAGTGGAGTATGGACTTGGGGTGTCGGAAGCTGTCCCGGACACGGGGAGAGTTGGGGTATGGCTGCTGCCCAGA
>VBSM01003018.1:8243898-8263665 GCA_008086735.1 Cheirogaleus medius
CATTCAGTATGATGTTGGCTGTGGGTCTGTCATATATGGCTTGTATCATTTTTAAGTATGTCCCCTTCTATGCCTACTTTCTTAAGTGTTCTTATCATAAAAGGGTGTTGAATTTTATCAAATGCTTTTTCTGCATCTATTGAAAGTATCATATTGTCTTTGTTTTTGCTTCTGTTTATGTGGTGTATTACATCTCTAATCATCAGGGAAATGCAAATCAAAACTGCAGTGAGATATCACTTATGTCCAGTAAGAATGGTCTGTATCTAAAAAGTCCCAAAACAATAAAGATTGGCATGGATGTGGAGAGATAGGAAGACTCTTACATGGCTGATGGGACTGCAAACTAGTTCAACCCATTTGGAAAGCAATATGGATACAAGTAGTTCTACCATTTGATCCAGCAATCCCACTACTGGGAATCTACAAAAAAGACACCTGCACTCGAATGTTGATTTCAGCACAATTCACAATTGCAAAGCTGTGGAAACAACCCAAGTGTCCATCAATACATGAGTGGATTAACACCATGTGGCATATGTATACTATGTAGTACTATTCAGTTCTAAGAAACAATGGTGATATAGCACATCTTTCATTTTCCTGGATAGAGCTGGAACCCATTCTACTAAGTGAAGTATCCCAAGAATGGAAAAACAAGCACCACATGTACTCACCAGCAATTTGGTATTAACTGATCAGCACCTATGTGGACACATAGGAATTACATTTATTCGTTATTGGGCAGTTGGGAGGAGGGAGCTGGGGATGGGTATATACAAACATAATGAGTGAGATGTGCACTGTCTAGGGGATGGTCACGCTTGAAGCTCAGACTTGTGGGGAGAGGGGGGCAAGGGCATTTTATGCAACCTTAAAACTTGTACCCCCATAATATGCTGAAATAACAAAAAAGGAATAAAGTTAATGAAGTTAATGTTGGTGTGCAGCAGGATTGTACTAATAAGACTTGGTCAGATTCTGAATATATTTGGAAGATAAAGCAAATGATTTACTGAAAGATTAGGTATAGAATATGAGAGAAAGGGTTTTATGGGTATGAGGAGACCCACTCCAACATCAAGAATTAGTGTGAAGATTATTTTAAACTAAAAATGATGTTCAACAGATGCAGAAAGAAGCCTTTTCAGCACTTCTTCTATCTGCCTAAAGGCAAAAATGTCTGCCATAAATCCCCTCTTCACTCCCAGGAAGTAAACAGAGCCAGAAATACCCTCTCTGGGGGAGTTTTTCTTGCCAGAAAGACTACTGGCACCTGCAAACTCTCTTACCTCCTCTTTGTTCTTCCAAAATCCTATTTGTCTTTCCTAAAAAAAAAAAAAATTAGATCTTCTCATAAAAGATCCCATTTTCTCCCCCACCCTTTCTTCCATTAAGTTAAGTATCTATCTCTAATTAGGTATCTAAACTCTATTTCTAATTATTGACTTACTCCTTTTGTGCACTTTCATATGCGTATGAGCAAACTTTGTCTTTTCTCCTGTTAATTTGTCAATCAAATTAGCAGGCCCTCAAGTACTGAACCTAAGTCAACAGAAAAAAAGTTTTTCCTCCCAATGAATTACAAAGTTTTTGTTCTGAACAACTAGGAGAATAGAGTTGCTATCAATAGAGATGGCGAAAACATAAGGTCAAGTGGGTTGTGTGTGAAGAAGTCAAAGGCTCAGGTAAATTTGAGATGTTTATTAGATACCCCAGTAAAAACAGTCAAGTAAATACTTAGAAATAAATGTTTGGAGTTCAGGAGAGAGAACAGGCTTGAGATATAAATTTAAGAGTCATCTTTATGGTGTAAAAATAGGGACCTTTTGGATGATATTTAAAACTGCAGGGTTAAGACCATCAAGGGAGCAAAGTTCAATGAAGAGGACCAAGGACTGAGGAGGATTAAGGCCCTCTAGTGTTTATTAGTAAGATTAACAAGAAGAAAATCATACAAGTAGAAAGTAGAGCGGAGGTTACCAAAAGATGAGAGGGTGGGGAGTTGTTAGGCAAAGGACACAAAATTACAGTTAGGTAGTTAGATAAGAGGAATAAGTTCAAGAGATCTATTGTACAACATGGTTATTGTAGTTATTGATGATATAGTGTATTCTTTTTTTTTTATTTCATCATATTATGGGAGCACAAATATTGTTAGGGTTACATAAATTGCCTCTGCCACCCCTCCCCTCCCGCCACTGTGCCAGAGATTCAAGCGTGTCCAACCCCCAGGTGGTGCGCACCACACCCATTATGTAAGTATATTCTTAAAAAGTGCTGAGAGTGGATGTTAAGGGTTCTCGCCACAAAAATGATTATTATGTGAGGTAATGCATATGTTAAGTAGCTAGATTTAGCTATTTCACATGTATATATACTTTAAAACATCATGTTGTACACAATAAATGCATACAGCTTTATCTGCCAGTTTAAAATGAATAAATAATTAAATAAAAATAAACCAGTAAAGAAGAATGGATGATGAGGTAGGATGTATTCCTGAAGCCAAGTAAACAGAATGATTTTTGGAGGAAACAGTAATTGTGTCAAATGCTGCTTATGGGTCAAGTAAAATGAAAACTGTGAATGAGCCATTTAATTCAGCAATGTAGTACCCACTAGTGACCTTGACAGGCATTGTTTCAGTGGAGTGATGGGAACAAAAGCCTGTATGTGCAAGTAATAACGGGAGAAGAGGAAGTGGACAGGAAGAGTTGACAAATCTTTCAAGGAATTTTATTTAAAGGAGAGCAAAGAAATGAAGAAGTAGCTTAAAGGGAATGTGGGGTCAAGATAAGGGATGTGTGTATGTGTGTGCTTAAGAATGGGAGAAATAACAGCATGCTTACTAACAAGAATGGTCCTTAGAGAATGAAAATGGATGAAACAGATACATACATAATGAGTGAGACGTGCACCGTCTGAGGGATGGTCATACTTGGAGCTCAGACTTGTGGGGGGAGGAGGGCAAGGGCATTATTTGAAACCTTAAAATTTGTACCCCCATAATTTGCTGAAATAAAAAAAACTTGCTGTAGCTATGTCCTTAAATCAGTAAAGGGGATGGGGCTAGGGCATTGCTGGACAGGAACATGAAGAGTTCATAACAGACAGTAAGGCAGAGCACATGGGTACACATGCTAGTAGATGTGTAGATGTGGTGGTGAGTGTCTGAAGAAACTCAGTTCTGCTTACTTCAATTTTTACAGTGAAAAAGACATCAAGATCATTAGATGAGAGTGAGTGTGAGGGAAAGGAATTGGGAACTTGACGTGCACCTGAGAGAGTAAATGCTCTAAGAGAAATATCGCATGATTGCCAGGCATATTAAGAACCGAATGAATTTGGTGGTAATGTATTTAAAGTGAACATCAGCATGGTGATGGCTTTTTCTTGGGCCTTCTTAAGCTTAGAAACAAAAAATATAAATTTACTAATCCTGTCTAATTCTACATGAGGATAACATTTTCTATGCAGTGGGACACAGGAAGTTCAGACACCCATCGGGGTTCCCCTTCCCCTTAATATCTTGCCTAGTATACTGAAATGTCTAATTAAAATAGTTTTTAAACTCTTCTTGAAATTTGGTATTTGTGCGAGGTCATTTTCCTCCTGTTCATTCATTTAGTCTTTCTCTTAAAGGTTTCAGGAGTTGCTCAAATACCTGGTTAACCTTGATTGCAAGTTCACAGTTCAGAATGAAGTGACAGATGAGCACTAAATGAGCTACAACAATGCTGTGTATTGAGTGGGACTTCTACAACCAGTCTTGCTTTAAAGTGAGTGGAGTCTGGGGCAGCCACTATGCCAGGCCATGCATTAGAATCACTTGGGAATCTTTTAATAACAATCAACGCAGGCTTTTCCCCCAGAGATGTAAGTACAGGTATATCTGCAAATCCTTTCAAATATAAATAGTAAACATTCCAACATTCCTCATGATTCTATGTTTGAGCCCTGGGATGTGTGTTACACCACCTTTGAGAGCTTCACCTACCTTTCCCACACCATTCTTCAGAAATTACTTGTTCTGAGCTTTCAGGAAAAGAAATTCAAAACTTTACAATGAAGCAAAAGGAAATTATACGGCCTTTTAATAGCATGTTAGAGCATTTCCTATAAAGATCATTGGAAGTCACTGAATCCCTCAAGAAATGTGCTTTTATCTGATCATCAGGGCCCAGATATTCTATGGCACCTTAAAGTGTAGAACATTGAAGGGTTGGAATGATTGTTCTGTCTGATGGAGAATATAATACTAAAAATTATGGTTTTATTCCTTCGTAAGATAGTAGTTGTATCCAACCCCCCCAAAATTATTTCAACATCTCTGTCCCCAGTAATTATATACATCCATGTTTCTCAAATCCTTTTGGAGCTAGCTCTGTTATTTTTCAGGTTCCTCCATCAATGAATTGAATAAAACTTTGACACATATTCATTACCTATTTGCATTAGAATTATAGTTTTAAAAAATGAGTTTTATGCTTTTAATGTTTTTGATAGTTTTACATAGATGTGACCACTGCCTGAGAAACCACTAGAGTAGAGAGCAACCCTCAATCAATGAATATCACAAGGAGCACCTTTAAGATCCTTTAGCCATCCCTAATCTCCCTGCTCCAGAGCTACTAATCCTTCTTGTACAGTTTGAGCTGAGAAAAACAAATTGGGCGTATTTTTAGATATTTAACATGACAAAGTCTGTCTTAGGTACCTTTCCATTTTAAAAATTGGACACTGCTTTTACATGTTATTAGTGTCTACCAGTTGGAAATTGGTGGGACCTGGTCATTGTCTTTCAAGAATTCCAAAAGACCTATTTTAAGTGCCAGAGGTGTCTATAGACTAAGAGCCTAGAAGAACTCTGTGGTCGGTCACCTGTATTTCAGTTTAACGACTAGAGGCTTGAGCATGATGTCCCAGCTATGGTACCATTGTTTGTGTCTGAAAGTCTGGGAAATGTCAAAGATGAGGTAAAGCAGTGGACTTGCAAACATCTAGAAGTGTTTCTTTTGTTTAAGAAATGCTGTGGAGTGCTGGCTGCCAAATTCTAGAATGAATGGAAGATAAATGAGTGTCATCCAGTTGTCTGTATCTATTTTGCCTGAAGAATGATGAGAACTTGTGTGTAAAAAAATTAATTAGATTGATCAATTCTACAATCTCAGGGTTCTGTTTATTTGTAGAGATTCTTCTTCTGCCTTCCTTAGTTTGTTTTTATTTATTTATTATTTATTTATTTATTTATTTTTGTAGGTTTTACCTACAAAAGTTGTTCACATGTGTATAGTTGTGCTTATATTTATATTTATTTTTGTATGTTTATGACCCTATAAATGAGCAAAGTTTTTAACTCCTCCTCATGGAAGGGAAGTAATTGACCATTTCCAATGGCCTGC
This sequence comes from Cheirogaleus medius, assembly GCA_008086735.1. Lineage (NCBI taxonomy): Eukaryota > Metazoa > Chordata > Mammalia > Primates > Cheirogaleidae > Cheirogaleus > Cheirogaleus medius. Next base: position 8,249,304 of record VBSM01003018.1, read on the forward strand.
TCATGCTTGTACCCCAATGTATCCGTGAATGGCTTTTTAGGGGCACTCTTGGAGATTAATTGAGCATGTAAGTCTGTCATTTGTAATATAGGGAAACACAACTCAAAGAGCAGATTTATAATCTAACGGAAGGAAAATGCAAATTGGCATCAAGCTAACAATTAGACATCATAAAATTGTAGTAATCAATATTTCTCTGAATCATTCTTAATACTTGGTAAGTAAAGACAGAATTATATCTGGATCCATATGATAAGTAAGTTCACATAATACTTTTTATCGAACAAAATCTTTGGACATGTCAGACTGGTTTGATAACTTTGATTTATAAATACTTATATGTATTCTCTGTGATTCTATCACATTGTGGAAGATAATACAAGCTGTGTTAGTTTGAATCCCTAAAAAAGCAAACCCTGAGTCAAAGAGTATGCCTACAAGAAGTTAATTTGGAAGGTTTTAGGAAACACTGTGAGAGAGGGGAGAATAGGAACTTAGTCCCATTGTCCCACTGAGAACCAAGTGACCTGGGCTATATATTCACACCTCCTTTCACTCTTGGTTGAGTGTAGCCCTGAAGTATTAACCCCTCAGAACATCAGGCTGATGTAACAGACAGGCTGGATATGCTCCAGTAGCTTGCAAATGATGTCAGGTACAAAGACAAAAAGCTGTCTGCATGTATTAATACAAGAGATTCCTGTGGTGACCTCTAGCATAGGCCAAGGAGATATGGGAGGGGCACCAAAGCATCTTCTCAAAAGCTAATATTTAATTTTTTATAAGATTTGGGTTTGCCTTTTTCATGGGAAGCCTAATTAATTGGAACTTTCTAAATATTTCATCACTGCTTTTTATGATAAGTGAACATTGTTTACATAATATATTGAATTATAATTACTATATTTCTAAATCAATGATTGGTTTTTGTGAACCTCAAAATTTTTCTACTTTCACTTTTGGTATAAATTTGTAAATGTCATCTCTTGGACAAGTTTTTAATATCAATGATGTTTGCGTTGGTCTGTTGTGTCAATTTAAATGTATTTTCCAAGTCCACCAATTGACTTTAAAACCTAAACCTAATATTATATAGACTTAATTGATAAGAAAATTTTGGTGACCTAAAAACATTTTAAATAAATTAAAGTTCATAGAGCTAGAGAAAGCAAAGGTCATTATGTTAAGTTTTTAGTTATTTTACCTGTTTATATTTGCTTTTTGTAAACCTTCAATTAAGATGGAAATTCAATGTGGTTTATGCCTTGCCTCATAATATACTTATAAGGTTAAGTGTATTTTGAAGTTAATGATTGAAAAATTTCACCATTAAACATAATATTGGATATTAGTTTTTCATAGATGTCCTTCATCAATTTGAAAGGGCCCCCACTATTCCTATTTACATAAGAGATTTTACCATGAATAGATTTTTAATTTCATCAAATATTTTCTTTCTAGCTAGGAGTTTACCCATTTTGTTGATATTTCAAATAACCAGCTTTTGTCTGTGTCAATATTTTCTATTGTTTTTATGTTTTTTATTGTTTTAGCTCTTATCATTACCGTTTGCTTTGCTAGTATTTTTCTAATTATATTAAGACAGAACCTTATGTCATTGATTTAATTTTTTTCAAATACAAGCATTTAAAGCTGTAAGTTGTCTTCTAAGCAGTTTTTTGTGTGTCTCACAATGACAAGCTGTGTTTTCTTTATCATTTTATTTAAAATATTTTCTAATTTCTGTTATTTCATCTTTGATCTATGTATTACTTAGAAGGATGTTGTTTAATTTCCATATATTTTAATAGTATTGCTCTATCTTATGATTAAATTGTGGTCAGAAAATAATCTAGATATGATTCCTATATTTTTAAATTTGTTGAGATTTGTTTTATGGTTCTTTATGTTGTCTATCTTGGTTAATATACCATGTGAACTTGAAAGAAATGTGCACTCTACTGTTGTTGAAGGTTAGATCGAAGTGGTTGATGTTATTTTTTAGATGTTCTGTATTTACTCATCTTTTGTTTAGTTCCATTAATTGTTGAGAGAGATATGTAGAAATCCTTCATTATATTTGTGGAATTTTCCAATTTCCTTTTTAACTCTATCAATTTCAGCTTTATATATTTTGAGGCTCTGTTATTAAAGTGCATACTTAGTTTTTATTGTTATGTGTTCTTGACGAATTGTGCTTCTCCTTGCCATTATGAAATGTTCCTTCTTTTCTCTGGTAATGCTCCTTGTCTTGAATTCTATTTAACCTTACATTTAAAAGCCACTCCAATGTCCTATGCTTTCTGCTTCCATGGCATGCCTTTTTCCATGTATTTACTATCAGTGGTGTTTTATAAAGGGTCTTTTTTATTGGCAACATGTAATTGAGTCTTGGGATTTTTAATTTTTTTATTTTTCATTATTTTTTTAATTCAGGATATTATGGGGGTACAAATATTTTGGTTACATGAAATGCATTTGCCTCGCTCAAGCCAGGGCCACAAGCATGTCCTTCCCCCATACAGTCCGCCCCATCTCCATTAGCTGTAGGTTTACCCCCCCCACCCCCTCCACCCCCCACCCACCCTACCTGACCGGCACCCAGTGAGTATTACTGCCATTTGAGCACCTCGGTGTTGATCAATTAGTACCAGTTTGATGGTGAGTACATGTGGTGCATGTTTTTCCATCCTTGTGATACCTCACTTCAAAGAATGGGCTCAATCTCTATCCAGGATAATATAAGAGGTGCTAGATCACCATTCTTTTTTGTAGTTGAGTAGTATTCCATGGTATACATATACCATATTTTATTAATCCACTCATGTATTGATGGATATTTGGGTTGTTTCTACATCTTTGCAATTGTAAATTGTGCTGCTATAAACATTTGAGTTCAGATTTCTTTATTATAGAATGTCTTTCATTTTTCCTTTGGCTAGAGGCCTAGTAATGGGATTGCTGGATAAAATGGCATTTCTATTTTTAGCTCTCTGAATCTTGTGTTTTAATCCATTCTGAAAATCCTCGCATTTAAAAAATAATTTTATTGAGATATAATTTACATACATACAATTCATCCATTCAAAGTGTATCATGAGAATGTTTTGGTACATATTACATTATTATTTTATGTGGTTAGAAATATATAATGTAAATTTTTCAATTTTAATCATTTTTAAGTGTATAGTTCAGTGGTATTAATTACATTCACAGCATTGTGCAACCATCTCACTATTTATTTCTAAAACTTTTATATAATTTCAAACAGAAACCCCATAATCATTAAGCAATAACTCCCTGTTCTGCCATATCCTTAGCTCTTGGTAACCTCTAATCTACTTTCCATCTTTGTAAATTTACCTATTCTAGGTACTTTATATAAAGAGAATCATACAATACTTGTCCTTTTGTGTCTGCCTTATTTCATTTAGCATAATGAAATAATGAATGCTTCCAAGGTTTATGTGTGTTGCAGCATGTATTAGAACTTCACTTGTTTTATAGCTGAACAATACTCCATTGTATGTGTATAATACATTTTGTTTATATATTCATCTGTTGATGCACATTTAGATTCTTTCCACATTTTGGCTATTGTGAATGATGCTGCAATGAACATTGGCATACAAACATCTGTTCAAGTACCTGCTTTCAATTCCTTTGTGTATATACCTAGGAATGGAATTACTAGGTCTTATGGTGATTCTATGTTTAGCCTTTTGAGAAACTGCCATTTTATGTTACTACCAGCAATATACAAAAGTTCCAATTTTTGTACATCCTTGTCAACACTTGATCTTTTAAGTTGTTTTATTGTTATTATTATTATTGGCATCTTAGTAGCTGTGAGGTGGTATCTCATTGGAGTTTTGATTTATATTTCACTAATTGCTAATGATATTGATCATCATTTTATATGCTTAATATTGGAAATTTGTATATCTTTATCGGAGAAATGTATATTCAAGTTCTTTGCCCATCTTTTTATTGGGTTGTTTGTTTTTTATTGCTGAGTTGTAGGAGTTCTTTATATTTTCTATTATCAAACCCTTTTCAAATGTATAATTTTCAAATATTTTTCCCATTCTGTAAGTTGTCTTTTAATTTTCTTGATAATGTCCTTTCATGAACAATTTAAAAAATAGATGGAGTACAATTTATCTACTTTTTTCTCTTGTTGATCTACTTTTAGTGTCCCATCTAAGAATCCCTTGCTGAATTAAAGGTCACGAAGATTTACCTCTACATTTTCTTCTAAGGATTTAATGGTTTTTTATCTTATATTTAGCTTTTTGGTCCAATTAGAGTTAATTTTTGTGTATGGTATGAAGTAGGGGTGAATTTTTTTTTTTTTTTTTTGCATGTGGAAGTCTCAACACTATTTGTTGAAGAGACTATTCTTTCCCCCATTCAATGGGCTTGGCTCTCTTGTCAAAAATCAGTTGGGGAACTTCCAAGTTGGTGAACACAATGAAATGCTGGGAGGGTGGTGTGCCCAGAGAGAACATGGAAGTTCCATGCACCCTGCCACCCCATACCTTTTTGTATGCATCTCTTTCCTTTGGCTATTTCTAAGTTGTATCTTTTACAATAAAAATAGTAAATGTAAGTCAAGTATTTACCCAAGTTCTATGAACTGTTCTAGCAAATTATCAAACTTGAGGAAGGGATTGTCGGAATTCCCAATTTACAGCTAATTGATCAGATGTACTAGTGGCCTAGGTCTTTTGACTGGCATATAAAGTGGAGCCCTTTAACTTGTGAGTAGATAGTGTTAGAATTGTATTGAATTGTTGGATATGCAGTTGGTGTCAGAGAATTGGTGACTTGGTTGGTGTCAGAGAAAACACAAAATAATTAGTGTCAGAAGTGGGATTTTCTAGAATGGCCCTGGCTCGTGGAAACATGGGTTTGAGAAGGGAAAGGAGGAAAGGCTAGGGGATGAAAAACCTTTGATTCCTAAGGGGCCACATGGGCTATGATCAGTCACTAAAGATAAAAGTTACAGGTGAAATTTAGACATGGATCCAACTCCCAAGGAGTTGATTCACTGGATGCATAAGGAAATACGTACTAATAGGAAAGAAAGTAAAGTATATAATTCCTTAAATATTGTTATCTATAATAGCTAAACTGAGAATTAATGACAGTATTGATTTGAACCTTAATGTTACACGAAGCTTATATTTTGTTCAATCTGAATTTTGCCCACTAGACTCAAAACTTCCCCCAAAGGGAAAAGTTATTTTGGGTCAACAAGGAGTACCTCTAGGAACTCTGGTCACTGCGATGGCAATTTACATGGAGGAAGAGAAAAAAAATCCAAAAAACTACTAAAACCAGGGTGTATAATGCAAAGGAGCTGTCTCATTTTGTAAATTAGTAACAACTTCCTGAGGAATTTTTACTAAATTGGATTGTGAGAATGACTAAATAAATGGCAATATCTTTTGTTTTGAATACTGCAGAGTGGAAAGGCATGTTTGATTTGACACAGAATGCACAGTTCACTATGCAATAGTCACATATGGCTATACATAATCCAGACAAATAGCAGGTTACTCTTGAGGGAACAGCCAGACTGCTGGGCTGGATAAAACCTACTGTGAGGTCCATTTATCCTGAGAAGGGAGACTAACCAACTCCCCCTATAAATACCAAATGGAATTCCTCAGATAAAGCAGCTGATATACTTTATATGCAAGCCATGTGGGACTGACTTTATGATAAAAGGAATATCCACTCACTGAAAATGCCTGTTATCCAAGTCGTTGAAAATACTGTGGTTAAGGGAGCCCCTTTTGCATGGGGACCTCATCTAAACTTTCTGATGCAAAATCAAACAATAGTCTGGGAAACCTCATCGAATTTTCTGTCTCAACTTCTCATGGGTCTTACAGATGCTAATATAAACATTAAATTAATTGACAGGAGAAGGTGGAATTGTATAGGGGAGAGTCAAGGGACTCATTTCAGCAGAGTAAATAATTTGAAATGGATATTAAGAAATGAGGTGAATAAAGAAAATATTGATAGGAGCAAAACAAAGAGAAAAGAAGAGGAGAGCCAAGGTACATGTCCCAGCAGGGTGGAAATCTTTATATGGTTATTAAGAGATAAAATAAATAAAATTCACATTGATAGGGTTGAAAAAATCTTAATACTGCATTAATGAAGTTTGTGTGGACCAAAAAGACCTCCTGCTACCCCCTCAACATTAAAGTGTTTCACAGAAGTCTCTACCCGTAAGTTTGGAGAAATTTTAAAAGCCAGATGGCAAAAATTACAATGAGAAACTTGACCTGCAATTACTAGGAGCAATAGTCAGGTAGATTAATAATGATAAAGAATAACAACATGGCCAAGGTCCCTTGGCTCAACCCCTCTCTGGGGACCTGAAGCCTTATACTCAAAAGTGGGTAAAATGGTCAGGAGGTGGGAAAGTGAAGTTTCTGAGACTTCTTTAAATGGAATCCTCTTCCACTGATGTACCAAAACCCACTGGTGAAGCTCTAATACAGACTGCCATTAAATTGAGAGAATATAGAAATATAAGGGTTGATAAAATTATGAAAGTTGGAATGTTTAAACAGTGCAAAGAGGTTGTATACATTCCTCTACTTGAATGTTTTGTGTGAATGGATATTATGTCTGACTGGGGAACAATTCTCCTACTTAGTATTGTAAAACCAAAAGTTGATGAATTCTGATTAAAGATTACAATTAGGAATATAAGAGTTGATAGGATTAAGGTGAAAGTTTGGAGGAGAATTGGAATATTTAAACAGGCTTTATGTGAAGAAGTTGTATCATATTTATCTGAATGTACCATGGGGATGGATATTATGTCTGACTGGGGAACTATTTCCATAAAATAGAAGGCATGGAAATCTACCCTTCAAGCAATATTAACTGAACATGCTAAACGAGAAAGAGTAAGGTTGCCTAAGCTCACACAGCAAAGAATAGAAGCTGTAGTGCTGACACCAACAAATTCTCTGTTTAATAGCTTTATAGAGAGCTTAGGCTGGGACTTATCTGCTTCCTGGCAACAACTATTGGGACTATGGACTAGAGAATTTCCATTTGAGCCTCTACCTCACATACAACCTCATCTCACACCATTCTCCCCCCTAATTTATCTTCTGTTTAGTTTCTGCTCGCTCCTGCCATAGGCTTTTGCATGGGCTATTCCTTCTTCATGGAATGCTCCTTCCTCCCTTTTTAAATCCTGAACTCTTGCTCATCCTTCATCTCTCAGCTCATGTGTCATATCCTAAGAATTCCTCACTGCTTGTCTAACTAGGAGCATTAGATTGCTTAAGGATTAATTTTCCAGTTGCATTGGTGGAGCTAGGAACCTACTGTTTCCCATCTAATGAGAGGACCTTCAGCAGGACAACAGAATCATGGAGAGCAGATAAAGATTGTGCACACTCGGATATGGCCTCCAACTTCTCAAGGCACCATGGAGAAGAGAGAGTAGGATCCCTAGACAAATAGATGAGTTTATGATCATGAATATTTCCCATTCTGGTAGAGTTTACTGCGCACTGACAGCCAATGAAGGTAGCTGAAGCCATTCTCAGAGCTTATGGTTTCTCAAGGATGCAGGGTCTTTCCTTGTCTAGTCAGAAGAGGAATAGCCATCAGCTAGCCTGAAGGCTGCCACATCAACCACATGGACTTGGTACCTTAGGCTACTCCAGAGAGTCACTCATCATACTTGCCTATTGTAGGATCAGTTCAGTATCATCCTGAATCTTATCAAGCATGACCAGGCAAGAAGGAACTGCATTGCCCAGTCACACTAAGGGTGATCAGACATTTGTGGGCTGAGTTTCTCAGGCACAAATGCTTACCAACTTGTATTGAAGATGTATAGTTGGATGTGGTATGAGGGGGGTTGCTGGGGAACTGATAATGTTCTATTTCTTGATCTGGATGATGGTTAAATGGATGTGTGCACTTTTTGATAGTTCATTGAGATAATATGATTATATGTGCACTTTTCTGCATGAGTATTACAATAAAATGATTTTGAAAGCAATCATACTTTTTTATTTCAAACATGGAACTGAGACCTATATACAAACTTCTGTATTATAATCAAGGTACAGAAGCCAACTTTATATCTAAGCAGTAAAATCTCCAACTAACTCAGGGAAAGTTCTAGAGATAAAAGAAAAGTCTTCTTATACAGTGGAATTTGCTTTGGGGGCCCTAGCACCAAGAGGGAATTGTTCCTGGGACCCTTAACCAAATCATCCCCTTACATGCTCTCCTAGCCATGTCGCTTGCCATCATGCCCCTTACCTTTATTGTCATTTTATACTCATTCTTGTGACTATTTAATTAATTCCAGTCTCTCCAACAAAAGCACAGTTTCATTAGGGCCAAGACTGTATCTATCACATCTACTGCTGAATTTCCAGGATCTGGTATAGTACCCAGTAAATCATAGAGGTTCAATAAATATTTATGGAATTAATGAATGAATGCATCAATCAATGATTTACACTAATATATATGGCAAAAATATGTCAGAGCATAGAGGGTAGCTCTAGGTGTTAAATGGTAGAAAACACTGCCCTCTTTAAACCAATTTAAGAAGCCAGTGGAATAGTTTTACCAGGATTGTGAAAGAATGCCGTTTACATCCTCTCAGTTCATTAGTTCTTTTATAGGAACACCTGGGAACTTTTATAGTTCTAACTTCCAAATTCTGACTTGTCTTTCACCAAAAAACAACCTAAAAATGTACAATAAAAAACAGTATGCCCCATTCTACTGCTGGAATGAAGACATACGAAACAGAAGTATGGGAATGTGCCCTTTATGTGGATTTTCAGCAGAGAGTCAAATGTTGCTTTGAGCCTTCCAAATCTCTCTGTAATACAGTGCTGACAGATTGGAGAGTTAATTTGTAACCTTGCAACCTTTTCTGTTCCCAAAAATCACAGAAAGAAGAGACCCATCTTTAAAAATATGCCTGAACCATCCATATAGCTTTGTATACACTTGTAAATGGTTCAATGCCATCTTCTCTCAGCTATTCCTTGTTATCAGGTATCTCTTTATATATGTAATTAAAATAGTCCATCACTGTTCTGAAATTAACTGAACACTGATACAGCTTTCTCCTTCAAAGGAATAGCATTGCATTTGTCAATCAGCAATAGCTTATGGTATCTTTTAAAATTTGCAGAGCAGAACATGCAATGAACTCCACATCACCCATATCTATAGATTAAACTCTCAATCAAGAGACATTCAGAGCTAAATTATTACAAGAATGACATAGCTTGTATACCACAATCTTGTTGAAGATTTTCACATTTCTCTAAGATTACAGTAAGATTCACACAAAAAATGAATAAGTGTATTCTTTTAAGAAAAAGAAGACAAAATCATAAATGTGTAGTGGCTGATAAAAATAATTTCCCTTTCAGAAAACAAATAAACTACTTCATATAAAAAACACTTGGCTAGAGAAGATATAAGACAATTCTGAAAATTTAAAAAATTCCTAAATGATACAAAATGTTTTGCTGTCTGAGGTCAGTCTGTTTTACTGTCATTATTACTAAAATGCCTACTATTACAGCTTTTCATTTTGGTTATCACATGGTATCCTAAACAAAAATATTTTAAAATTTAAATGTGGGCTGATCAAGCTAGCATAGTAAATCACCAGTACATACAAGAAGTGATAAATGTTATATTATTTAGCTTTCATATAGCATAAAGATAACACTGAAATAGGTGATTACTAATGAGGAAATGATCTAAAGTATGTTCCAGGGAGGTAGGAAACTAAAGACAAAAAGTAAGAGGGCAATAGAATAAATTGGAATAAATATGATGGCGGACAAATATTAAAAGGAAGATTGGTCCAAATGATATATGTAGATACTGTTCCCTCCAGCATGTAGATACATTGAATGTGGGCTACACTTAGCGACTCCCTTCCAAGTGCTAGAGTACAGATAGGGAAAATGGTAACATCATAGTGGAGAAATCTGGCAAAGACTACTTTAAACAAATGAATGAGGTTAATATCACCAGTGATGAGTGATACTGATGTCATGTACCCCATAATATGATGTGATGGGAAAGGCATTTTATCTCTGTAGACTCCCTCCAAACTCAGTAACTCCTGTCTAATCATGAGGAAAACATCAGATGAATTCCAACAGAGGGACATTCTACAAATAATTGATCAGTCCTCTTTAAAAACTGTGAAGGTCAGGAAAAAAAAAAACAAGGAAAGATTGAGGAACTTTCATAGCCAAGAGAAACCTAAAGAAATATGATGACTAAATAAAATGTGCTATCCCAGATTGGATCTTGGAACAGAAAAACAGACATTAGTAGAAAAATTGGTAAAATCTAAACAAAGTCTAGAAGTTTATTAATAGTAATCTTGGTGTTTTACTTTTGATAAATGTACCATAATAATGTAAGATAGTAACTTTAGGAATGCATGGTCTATGGAAACTCTGTACTAATTTTGTAACTTTGGTATAAATCTGAAGTTATTCCAAAATAAAAAGTTTGTTTTAAAATAATGTTAAAAACCTCTTTTATTCTTTCCTACCATCATTAAAATAAATAATAATGGTTTTGTTTGAAAAAATAAGAGGTGGGGGTAGAGTTAAGAGTTGCAAATGAATAGTGCACAGGCTTTGGAGTCTATTTGCTAGGGCTGCCATAACAAAGTACCACAGACTTGGTGGCTTAAACAACAGAAATATATTTTCTCAGAGTTATGGAAGCTAGAAGTTCAGATCAAGGTGTCAGCAGGGCTGGTTTCTTTTTAGGACTCTTTCCTTGTTTTATAGATGGCCATCTTCTTCTTTTGTACTCACATAGCCTTCCCTATGTGTGTAGGTGTTCTAATCAACTCTTCTTACAAAGACACCTTACAATCAGATTGGATTAGGGCCCACCCTAGTGATCTCATTTAACCTTTATCTCTTTAAGGCTCTCTTTCCAAATACAATCATATTCTGAGGTAGTAGGGGGTGAAGACTTCAGTATATGAATTTTAGGGGTACAATTCAGTATATAACACAGGCCAAAAGAATTGAATTAGAATCTATATTACTTTTATGTGGCAATGTGACCTTAGATAAGTCAAAGCCTGAGTGTCAGCATTTCTTTTCTTCTTCTCCTTCTTTTAAAATCTCTGATATAGACCCAATAAAATTAAATTGCGGTATTGCTGGAAGACTTAAATCAGATATCATATAGGAACTTATTTAAACTGGTATTTGCTACATCACTGTTTGTTTCTTGCCTTGCCTATGCCTTTCTTACATCTACTCCCAGTGCTTAGGCTCTTCAGTTAACTTACTGTGTGCCCTTGAGCAGGTCAACAGTTCAAATATATTTTCCAACTTTAAATTTGAAATTCTGGGCTACATGACCTCTGAGAACCTAAAATTGAAAGCATCTATGATGATCACTGGCTGAAACATGAGGGGGGAGGTGAATGGAATAGAGGTAAGAATATATATAGAGAAATTAAACACACACAAACAAATATTTAAGTTCTTTTTCCAGATTCATCATCCTAAACCTCATATCACAATCATATCATGTCAACTTCATATTACAGACCACTCCAAAGTGTGATGTTCTCGCCTTGGGAAGTTAGGCAAGTCTAGAGGCAGAAAGGAGGAAGGGGTTGTCTTTTGTTAGAGCTTGTGTTCTGGAAGGAGCATATTATGGTCTGAATATCTGTGTTCCTCCAAAATCCATTTAATGAAAACTAACCACCAGTGTGATGGTATTAGAAGGTAGGGCATTTGGGAGGTGATTAGGTCATAAGGGTGGAGCCCCCACAAGTAGACTTAGTGCCCTTATAAAAGAGGCCCCAGAGAGATCTCTTTGCCTCTTCTGATATGTAAGTACACAACTATAAGGTGCCATCTATGAGAAATTAGGCCCTCAACAGACACCAAATCTGTCAGTGCCTTGATCTCAGACTTTCCAGCATATAGAACTGTGAGAAATAAATTTCTGTTATTTATAAGCCACCCATGTTATGGTGTTTTTGTTGTAGCAGTATGAATGGACTAAGAGAGGTAAGAGAGAGATAGAGAAATCCTCTAAGATGGGAGCAATACTGTCCACCCCTAGTCAGTAAAAGGAAAGTCTGAGAGTTCTTAAACAGAGTGGCTTGAAAGATGACTTAGTGTCCATAATAATCAATAATCCATTCCCTCGTATTACTGTATGTAAATTGCATAAAACAGTGCCAGGCACAAAGTACTTGCTATATACATGAGAGTTGTCATGATGGTGGTGGTTATAATCATTACTTTCTGGGAAAACTAAAGACATCCAGATTCTGGATGTGAGGAGGGAGGAGCATCACAATAATAATTGAGATGGAATTTCATACCAACCAAAAAACATGTGGCCTAAATGTCAGCATTAAGCTAATTTAAGGGAAATAAAGAAAATGATTTTTCTTGCACACTTGAATGTTTGGATTGAAATTTATATTTGCTACATCAATTTATGCAAAAAATGAAGGGAACTCTCCCATGACAGGCCTGATAGCTAATCTATGTGTACAGTACACAACAAACTGTACAGATTATTACTGAATATGTGAAAAATGAGCTTAGAGTGGGTTAATGTTGTGCAGTGAAAGAAACGGCAGTACCGACACACCAGGTGACTCTGCTACCTAGCAAGAGAAATCTGAAGTTATAAGGTTTATTTTAAGCAATTAACGCTCACATCCAAAAAACAGAAAGCTTAGATACTGACAACCTAATGAATAGGCTCAAGGAATTGGAAAAAGAAGAGCAAACAATTTCCAATACTAGTAGAAGAAAAGAAATAACAAAGATCAAAGCAGAACTTAATGAAATGGAGAACAAGAGAATTATACTAAAGATCAACAAAATCAGAAGCTGGTTTTTCAAAAAGATAAACAAAATTGATAGCTCTCTTGCTAGATTGACAAAGACTCAAAGGGAAAGGACTCAATAAACTCAATAAGAAATGAAAAAGGAGAGATCACAACAAACACCACAGAAAAACAAAACATTGTATTTGACTACTATAAAAAACTATATGCCCCAAAACTACAGAACAAAGATGAAATGGACAAACTCCTGGATTCATAAAACCTCCCTAAGTTAACCCAGGAGGTAACAGAATTGCTGAATAGAGCAATCTCAAGCTCAGAAATTGGACCAGTAATTAAAAACCTCCAGAAACAGAAAAGTCCCAGGCCAGATGGCTACACTTCAGAGTTCTACCAAACATACAAAGAAGAAATCATACCCATACCACAGAAACTATTCCACACCATTGAGAAGGATGGTATCCTTCCTAACTCATTCTACGAAGCCAATATCACCTTGATACCAAAACCAGGAAAGGACGCAACAAAAAAAGAAAATTAAAATGTCCCTCATGAATATAGACACAAAGATCCTAAATGAAATTTTAGCAAATAGAATTCAGCAGCACATCCAAAAAATAATTCACCATGACTAGGCGGGCTTTATTCCAAGGATACAAGGCTGCTTCAACATACACAAGTCTATAAATGCAATTCGCTTCATAAATAAAATCAAGACCAAAGACCATATGATTCTGTCAATAAATGCATAAAAAGAATATGACAAAGTCCAACACACCTTTATGATAAAAACTCTTAACAAAATAGGCATACACGGTTCATACCTTAAATTTATCAAATCCATTTATGACAAATCCATTGCTAATATCATTTCAAATGGGGAAAAATTGAAATCATCCCCTCTTTGAACCAGAACTAGACAAGGATACCCACTATCTCCTCTTCTATTCAACATAGTGCTCAAAGTCCTAGCTATAGCAACCAGGCAACAGAGGGGTATTAAGGACATCCAAGTGTGGGCAGATGAGAGATGAGATCAAACACTCGATCTTCACCGATGATATGATATTATACCTAGAAAACCCCAAGGATTCATCCAAGAGACACCTAGATTTAATGAATGAATTTGGTAAAGATTCAGATTATAAAATCAATATACACAAATCAGACGCATTCATATATGCCAAGAACCAAGAAGCAAAAGTTCAAATCAAAAACGTAATACCCTTTAATATAACCCCAAGGAAAATTAAATATCTAGGAGTATATTTAATGAAAGATACAAAAGTTTTATACTAACAGAACTATGAATCACTAAAAAAAGAAATATCAGATGATTTGAAGACATGAAAAAATCTACCTTGTTCATGGATTGGTAGAATGAATATTGTTAAAATGTCAATATTACATAAAGCTATCTACAGAATTAATGCAATCCCCATCAAAATACCACCAGCATTCTTTACAGAT
>VBSM01003018.1:8271736-8282658 GCA_008086735.1 Cheirogaleus medius
TATCCCCAACAATATTTGTACCCCCATAATAAGAAGAAATAAAAGGAAAAAAAACTAGACCTCATTCTTGTTACTGGCTGTATAGTTTGTGTATGAGTATGCCACTTTCACTTTCATATATGTGTTGTCATCTTACAGGGCCAATCCCTCCTCATCTAAAAAAATATTACAGTTCTTATACATTTTTCATTCAGATGTTCTCTTGAATCAACTGTCAAATTTTGAAATATCTGTTAGCTTTTTTATTAGACTTTCATTGAATTTATAAATTACTATGGAGAGAAATAAACAGTTTTAAAATATTGAGACCCTCAATGCAGCACCATAGCATACTTCACCATATATTTGAGCTTTCTTGATAAATTCAACATAGTTTTACAGCTTTCTTCTTGCAGATTGTACACACTCATTGTTAAGCTTATTTTTTATTTATTAAACTTTAGAGTTTAGGTCATCATTACAAATGGGATTTTTAAAATATATTTTAAACTATTACTGAAATATGGTAAAAATTTGTGTATCTTCCATCATGACTAGCTGATTAATTCTGGAATAAAACTAAAAGTGATTAATATTTAATACTTTAAATATATACCAATTATACATATATATATTATAAAACATATTAATTATAAAATTCAATAATCCAGCTTCCCCAATCCTGTTGTTAATTGAGGATTAATTAATAAAATTGCAGATTGCAGTATTTGATGTTAAATCAGGATGAGATTGTAGTGAAAAATTGAATAAGTACAATTGGATTACATGTTGAAGTACTGTGGGAACCATAAAAAATATTGGAGTCCATAGTGGAATATTGTTACTGTGATTTTCTCCTCTTAAAGACAGCATTTATTATCATTGTGAGTCAAGGCCTGACACATAGTAGGCCCAGAAGAAATGTTTGCTGCATTGTATATTGTGAGAAAGTAATGGTAGGAATATTAGATCATGGCACAAAGATGCTATTGTTGGATGCCAGTGTACCTGACATGATTATCACTGCAACTACTTGCAGCCTATCTTTACTTCATAAATCTCTGTATACTTTCAAATTTCTTGGTATATCAAATAATGTTATGCAGAAATTATAGTTATCTTCTAAAGACTTTTACTTTGTACTATATATTATTGCATTTAATCCTCACAAGAGCTCTGTGGGGTAGTTACTATTATTATATTCATTTTACAGATGAAGAAACTGAGGGTACTTGGGTTTCGGAAGCATTTGATCAACCTCTCCTAGGTTGCGCAGTTGGCAAGAAGAAGACACTGGATTTTCTCATAAGCAGTTTGGCTCCAGAGTCTGCTCATAATATCCAGCTACCTCTTTTTTCCACTACAAATTAAGATGCTGTCCCTATTGGTAAAGAGAATAAAGATGAATTCATGTATTAAGTATTTACTTCTAGTGTACTCTAGACTATCAGTGTTTTCCCCATAAGTGTTAAGGCACAATAGGATGATTTAGGTTTACATAATCTTAAACAATATCCTAATATACACAGGAAATTAAGACCTAGAGAGGGGGTATAATTTTCCAAGGTCACACAAGGAGTTAATGGCAACAGATTAAGATCCTAGCCTTCTGTCATGGGCTGCTTTTACTATAGTCACTTGGGCAGACACACAATTTTGCTCTTAAAATCTCAAACAGGAAGTATACTGACTTTTGGATAACCCAGGATATGATTGATAAATAACGCCTTTCATGACGTGTAATGCTGATGCTAGAAATCAATCCATCTCGAAAAGCAAAATGTGTTCTTCTAAGTAGTATCAAGCTCAGAAACAAAAAAAGTCAATCCACAAAGCTAAACATCTGTTTCTACTTGGCTGTCTCCCAGCAAGTGAACACTCATTTCATTTGAGCTTTTCTGTTTTTCTTGCAAATGATAAAACTTTGGAAAGTGTGAACATTTGTTCCCTTCATTATTGTGGTGAAACAAAGGTTTGGAGGGGACAGAAGGGAAATGCAAACATTTTTGCAAACATCTCCCACAAGCCAGCTGATAGAATTATCAGAATAAAAGCACAGGCAGGACTAAGCAAAATAAATAAATAAATAATAGTATGTGTGTGTGTGTGTTTCCAGGAATCTGTTTGTAATATAAATTAGCCTGACCAAATGTTTCTGAAAACTATCACTCAGCATAATCACTCCAGCTGTGACACGGTGCCAGTGAGGCAGACTATTCCCTATTATTGATCTAATGCAAAGCAGTCATCTCAGTTAAACTAGTTAATGTGGCAAGATACCCATCGCCATCTAAATCAAACTCCCCTTTCAGGTTCATAAACATACTTGACTCCAGTCACTGAATGTATAAGTGAGTGGGTGTTTACTGTCCTGGAGTATTTGAAACAAAGCAAGCAAAGATTTCATCAATTAAGAGGACTTAAGTGATGTCTCTGTATGGAAAGTAAAGAATTTTAGATCACTTTGCTTGCTTTATGTAATTAAACATAAGCTAGATGTACATGGCACAATGTAAAGGCCTTGAGTTTTGCTTTTGGGAATAGCCTCAGGTTGGCAAAGAGAATAAATGGGAATTTTTGTAACATGCTTTGTTCTCTGCAATCCATATTCTCTGACTCACAGATTTAAGTATAAGTATGTTATGTGCTTGGCCCTGACGTAATAAAATGATTTTATTGTTTGATACCTTATGATAGAATAAAAATTTTCTATGAGATGGTTGAATAGAGAACAGTATCTGTCTATTATAATTTTTTTGTAAATTAAAATTGCTATTGAATTTTTCATCTGTGAAAATTCTGAATTTCAATAACTTGAATACAAGGAAAACAAACTGTGCCTTAAGATACAAGAGTGCTATCATTTTAAAATGTACTTTTTTTTAAAAAAAGTATTTTTAATTTTGATTCATTAGCATGCCTATAGATACATTAAACTCAGTCAGGTACCAAGAGCGCTATTTGCCAGTACTCTGTAAGAAGAAATATATTATATATAGGGACCTAATAAAAATTAAACATGTCTTTAGTTTTTTTCTTTCTTTTCTTACATGTTCTCTGTCATCAGAATCATATTTTATTCCAATATGCTTCAAAATAATTTGTGCTGTTTTCATGTCACTGACAATAGCACCATTAAAGTCCATAGGGATAGTCACGCACATAAAACAGAATTATAAAGTGGTTTAAATCATTATTGCAAATTATTCCAACTCATGTCAAATAGCTTCATTATACTTAATTATGAATTTAACATTCAAAAGTGCATGTAATAATAGGGTTCTTTTGGAAAACAAATAAACACAGTAGAAATTTCAGGACAGTTTGATATAAGAAAATTATTTTATGTAGCATCAGAGACCTTTTATTTTCATCCTTACTGTGGTTCTATAAACCATAATTCCAGCCCATATTTTACTGGTGAAAACACAGAGAACTATAAATAACTACAAACATCTACATGCACACACAAACACACACACAAACACTCATAAATATCAGTATACATATACTTCTTTTTTATTTTATTATTTATTTATTTCAGCATGTTATGGGGGTACAAATATTACAGTTATGTATATTGCCCATGTACACATACTTCTTATACAAAACATGGAATTCTGTGTGGTGAAAATATATGCTTTGCCATTTACTAGATATGATATTAGACAAATGACTCTACTTTTCTGTGCCTCAGTTTCTACCTTGTAAAACAAAAAGGAAAATGTATCTTAATAATGAAGTTATGATAATCAAAGAAAATAATGTGGATGTTCACTGCATAAACTACAAAGTACTATATAAATGTTAAGATTTTTGTTTTTGTTGCCTTTGTATTCCAAAATTCTATATGTAGAGTCAACTCAACAGTGTCTCTAAAATTAATCTATACATATTTCATAGGACATAATTTTATTGATTGTATAACTATGATGGAGTTTCTCACATCATGATGTGGTCTCTTGATTATATTGTAGTTAATAATTTTTATACTGTGAGATAGATTTGAGTTAAAATAGTCATATCCCTGGCAATTCCAGTTTATAAAATAAGAAAAGGAAAAAAAATACACATTTTTAAAAATTAAAAAGTGGGTATAATTACAGAGTTAGAGATTTGGGGAAGTAAAGAGTACGTGTAACTTCATACTAACACATTTGAAAAATTTAATCAAATGAACAATTTGAAGAAAATAGAAATAAGCAAAATTAAAAAGAGTTAGCAAACCTAAGTATACTAATAACTGTGAAACAAATTGGAAAATAAATGTTAAAAAACTATTTTAGTCATTCCCAATTACCCTGTTTCTCATAGTTTGCACTCAATCTATAAAGAAATCTTGTTGTCTCTATCTTCAAAGTATATCCAAAATGTGATCAGTTCTCTCAACCTCTACTGCTGCCACCCAGATCAAAGCCATCATCATATCTAGCCTGGAATTTTACCTAATAGCCTCCTAATTGGTCTCCCCGCTACATCCTTTTCTCCCCTTCAGCCTATTTTCAACACAGTAGCTAGAGAGATCTTTTCAAAATCTGTCAGTCAAGATAGTATAACAACAATCAGATTGGTCCTCCTGCCTTAAGCAATAGGAAACTAAACTAAAATAAAATAAAATAAAATAAAAATAAACAAGTTTTCGGGCATTGGATAACAGACAAAACAGGAATATGATCTCTTACAGAAGGACAACAAGCAATGTAGGCACTAGTTATTTCAGCAGTTTATTTCCTGGAAGCAGTTTCTAGGCCACATCTCAGATATGGAGAACCCATTCAGAGCCTTGCAGTTGCCAAACTAAGAAGATAGAAATAGGAACCTGGGGAGAAAATCTGAAAGGGGTGAAAATTTGCAGGACATATTACTGGAGAATAGGGAGCTACACAAAGTGAATGGATTTTGGAGATATGCAGAAGGAAATCCTCAGGTCTTTGGCTGAGTACCTATGTATGCATGCATGCCTAGAAATTACCTGTGGTCTTGAAAAGAACAATCAGAAAGGAGTAGACAGAACAATTAGTAATGTTCACATAGACCTATGAATAGGTCATGCCCCCACAAATCAAAAGAGAAAGATTTCATAATATATGGGTCATAGGATTGAATCCTTAGAATGTTATCACATTAGTAGTGAGGCTAGATTATAATGCTCTAGAATGAAGATTGCTATGAACCACATCTAACAACAATAAAATCAAGTCTTGAAAGGATTTAATTAATTCCAAGTAACTAAACTGCAAGCCAGAACAAATTCCAACACTGTTTTTAAATACAACATATTCTAATACCCAAAAGGGTAAATTTCCCTAGCATGCAAAGAAGCAGGAAAATATAAACCATCACTTAGAGCAAGGAGAAAAACTATCAATCAATACAGATAAATACATAAATAACAGAGATGATGGAACTAACATCCAGAGATATTAAAGCAACCATTATATATTATATAGAATATGCATATGTTTCATGTGTTCAAAAAGGTAGAGAAGTATATGAGCATGATAAGGAGAAAAACAGAAGGACTAAAAATTGCCAAATAAAACTTGAGATAAAAACATGCAATGACTAAAATGGAAAGTACAATGGATGTGATTAAAAACAAGTTAGACTTTGAAGAAAAAAAAATCAGTGAGCTTAAAAATAAATATATGCCCCCCAAAAATCCAAATTGAAGCACAGACCAAAAATAAAAAAGAATGAAAGATTAACATGAGCAGAGCATTAGTAAGCTGTGGCACAATATCAAGCTGTAATAATGGCTGGAAATTTTCCAAGTTTGAGGAAAACTCATGAATCTAAGAAATGTAATAAATTAAAAGCAAAATATACCTATATTTTTATGCCTCACCCACAAAACTCAGAAAAAATATTTAGCACAAAGTAGATCCCAATAAATATTTGTTGCATGAATGAGGTAATTTCTTTGTTTTGAAACAGTTCTAGAGTATACAGCCAGCATAGACTTGCTTAGCCCTACTAAAATAATTGACAAAAATTGCACATCTGTAAGATATCCACCTATTATATCTAATTACATCAAGTTTAAATACCATATGACAAAAATCTAAACTAATTAACACTAAAATGTTCTTGATGGTTTCACCAATGAATCACACAACTCCAAACTCAATTTTAATCTGTCTTTGATCCATCAGCTGCTTTTGATAGAGTTGATTGCTTCCTTGTTAAAATATTTTCTTTATGGGCTTCCAGGACATCAAATTTCCTGATTTCCTCCTACCTCATTGCCACTTTCACTTTGCTATTTTTTTTTTGTTTTGTTTTTAAATGTCTTCTCATTTATTTTAAATCTCTGAATGTTGGAGTGCTCCAAGGCTCATCTAATGACTTCTCATCTCTATTTACTCCTTCTCCCTAGGTGAGGACACTGAGATTTATAACTATAAATCTCAATCTTTCACTGATAATTCTCAAAGTGTTATTTACAGCTGGTGCCATTCCACTCAAATCTCTTTCTCTGTAGAATCATGACTAACACAAGTTTTGTTACCTAGAGATTTTCTAGATGAACATAATTTTAAGGATAAGTTTTCTGAATTGTTTCTGGGGTTTCTGGAATTAGCTCATTAATATGATTAGATTTGAAGAAGCTCATGATTCTATTTCCAGTAATGAAGAAATCACTACTAGTCTGTGATGTGAACTATTTATAGAGATATGAAAAATATCATAAATGTATACTCCTAATAAACCATAAAGAAGTTAGGTGACTCTGTATGTGATACCTTCAAATATTTTTTTTTTAAAGAAAAACCAACTAATATAATGCCATGGGTTGGTTGCTCCTAATGTCATTGGAAAAGTGATGAAGGAAAAGGATGAGGTCAGGGATTTGAATTTTCAGCTCAAGAGCCACATAAATGACCTAAAGTCTTCTATTTATGACCTGAAGTAAACTTTTATCTCCTGTAGCTGCAGAACTGAAATTGGTAAAAATCAAATGCAGAACCTTATCCTGTGACTGGCTAAATTACAATGAAGTTTAAGCCACCAGCCTCTCAGGATGTCTACTGCTAAAGTGAGGGAATTGATTGGGAAAGAATGAAATTTTATATGTCGGGATAAGGATATAATGGAGGATACTGATAAAGCTGGGGACACTGAGCCCCTAAATACTGATGAGTCTTTGCCATTGGAGGTGACCTTCCGCCCCTAGTGGCAGCAGCATCCGCACTTCCAGTGCTACCCCTCTTTCTGCTTCAGTCTGAGGGAATTAAACCTACATTGCCTGAGGAAACTGTAATAACCTCTGCTGAGGCAGCTGCCATGCAAGACAATACTGATTCTTCTCAGAACCCACCCCCACCACCCATCTTGCTTTTGAACCTATAACTAGGCTCAAATACCAACAGGCCGGTCCTAAAGGTGAGATACAAAGTGTGACTCATGAGGAGGTATGCTACACTTCAAAAGAACTACTTGAGTTTTCTAATTTATACACACAAAAATCCAAGAATCATGTGTGGAAATGCATGTTAAAGATGTGGGATAATGGTGGAAGGAACATAAAGTTCGATCAGGCTGAGTTTATTGACATAGGTTTATTAAGCAGATATTCTGCACTTAATGTTGCAAATCAGGAAGTTACAAAGGTCTCAGACAATTTGGTTGGTTGGTTATCTGAAACATGAATCACAAGATGGGCCACTGTGAGTGAATTGGAAATGTATGACATGTGCCAACCTAATCAGCAAACAGAAAGAGAGAGAGATTCTCCAAAGATAATGAATTTATTCAGGAGTGTGCAGGGGATTTGGAAATCTGGGAGCTATGGGGATTATATGCATATCAAAAGAGTTTGAGGCAAGAAGATTTTAAAGGCATAAGATGGAGTACATGTAAGTTGTTTAGAGACAAAGAGAACATTGCTTACAGGAGCTTATCCCAGGAGTTGACGCCAGTTCATTAGTGGAGACAGTGTGTTAGGCAAGTATTTTTGTCCATCTAGCTAGCTGTCCTTGTGACTCATGTAGCAAGCTGCAGTCTGAAAAGTCCTTGGCAAAAGTTTTGGTTACAGGCATATGTGCATAAGGGATGTGGTGGTCAATTTTATGTCAGCTTTAAGAAACAATGGTGATATAGCTCCTCTTGTATTTTCCTGGCTAGAGCTGGAACCCATTCTACTAAGTGAAGTATCTCAAGAATGGGAAAACAAGCACCACATATACTCACCAGCAAATTGGTATTAATGGATTAACACCTAAGTGGACATATAGGAATAACATTTATCGGGTGTCGAGTGGCTGGGAGGGGGAGGAGAGGATGGGTATATAATGAGTGAGATATGCAACATTTGGGGGATGGTCATACTTGAAGCTCTGACTCGAGGGAGGAGGAGGGCATGGGCAATATACCTAACCTTAATATTTGTACCCCCATAATATGCTGAAATAAAAAAAAAATTATGTGACTACTTGAGTGGGCCACAGGGTGAGCAGATTAAGCATTTTTTCTGGATGTGCCTATGAGGATATTTCTGCATGAGATTAGCATTTGAATCAGTAAACTCTATAAAGTAGATTGCCCTCCTCAATATGGATGGGCATCATCTAATCCATTGAGGTCTTGAAAAGAATAAAAGGTGGAAGAAGGAGTAATCTGCCCCTTTTTTCCTGTCTCACTGCTTGAGCTGAGACATCTCATCTTCTTCAGCCCTTGGACTGGGATTTGTATCAGTAGCTCCCCTGGTTCTCAGGCCTTCTGAATATATTACACTACTGGCTTTCTTGATGCTCTAGTTTGCAGATGGCACAGCATGGGACTTCTCAGCTTATTTCATAAGCCCATGAGCCAATTCCTCATAATAAATTGTTTCTATCTATCTAGCTAGCTAACTACCTATCATCTATCTATCTATCATGTATCATCTATGTATCTATCTCCTATTGGTTCTATTTATCTGGAGAAAGCTGACAAATAGAAAAAACTACACATTCTGGAGCCAAGTTTTCTCCAGACTTCATCTGTTAATACTCACTCCTTCACTCACTGAGCCTTAAATACATTTGATCTTTATGCTATTCCTTTAACATAGTTCATTTTTACTCTTTTTTGGGGTTTGCATGATGTTCTCTCTGCCTGCAATGACTTCCCCTCAGATATCTTTCTCTTTATTCTGATCTCTTGTCAGGCCTTCCTTGATCACTTTATCCAGTATAACACTCCTTCACCTGACTTTCTATTTCTCTACTTCCATCAGTCTTTTTCATATCTCTTATAAGCTATCTAATATTTTTAAATACATGTATTGTTTATTTGTTGCTTGTATTCATCTCTAAAGTTCCATTAGTGCAAGTGCTTTGGTTTTTCCACTTACATATCTCTAAGACCTACAAATGTTCTTGGAACATAAATCTTGATGAATACTTGAAAGACTGATTGAATCAATGAGTAAATATATCCAAATACATGGAAAGAATATACAATTGTATTTATCTACAGATAGATCGAATAGGTCATTTTTGTTGCTTCCTTTTGCTTATCTGCATCATGTGCTTTTTAGTTAACAAGAACCTATTGATTTGATTTTGCAATGAGAAAAATGTAATTAAAATAATTTTCCATAAAAAATTGTAAAGTCCATACTCTTAAGTGGGTAGAGTAGTTGAGTCCAAAGTTCAGTGTATTGGTAACCCAATTATAAATCATTTTTTCTATACTTCTAAAGGTGTCACTTCAATAAAAGGGAAGCATGCTGATTGACAAACTGACAAAGATAATGAGTAGAAAAATTAATAATGGTAGTCTAAATTCTTTAAAGAACATGCAGATGTCAACAGTAACTAAAATGGAAGGGGACACAATATAATGACCCTGCTTATGAATAATATTTTGTGATGTAAAGTATTATTTAGCAATTTCACTGAAAATATTTAATATTGTGTTGCATCATGGAGGTTGGACAAATATGCTATTTGAATCTACAATAAGATAATGATCAGTACACAGTTTTAATAAAATAATACTTGTTTTGTCTTCAATTAACATATGACCTGTGTTCCATTTGTTATTTAGGAGATTTTCAAGTATTTGTTCCATGATAAGTTTAGGAATCATGCTTTTTTAAAAAGTCTATTTTAATTAAATTATTATCATTATTGATTATTTCCCATTAATAAAGCATTCTGTTGTGTGCTGTGGAGGAAAGCAGAATGAATAAAAACTGTCTTGGCTGTCCAGATATTTACACACTTGTAAAACAAGCAATGATGTGCACAATAAAGCATCAGATAAGACCAACAGTTCTGTTATATTAGAGAGACAAGTGTTCTGGGATTTTAGAGGAAGAGGTAAATTTCAAGTTGGTGGTTGGGGACGGTATCTCATAAAATTCATAAGACGAGGATGTGAGTTGAGTCTGAAAGATAAGGAGGCTTTTCATAGGCAGGTAGGACCTAGGAGTGGGGGGCAGGGGGACATTCCAGACAAAATGAGTAGATGGAGCCAGGCCAAAATTTGGGAGAGTTCAGTAATGGAAAACAGAGTTGAATGAATAAAGGAAAGTTTCAATGTGTGAGTAGAGTGAAAGATAAACCTTGGCCAATGGTGTGCTGGTAAATTAACATAAAACTCCCCAGAAAGCCGTCATTTATATGTTTTGCCAATTTCTGTGGTATAAATATTCTCACCATAGCCAATTTCATGCTACTAACATATATTACTGAATGTAGAATTGGGAAGAGATGCCGAGAATGGGCTCTTTCAAATTGATACGAGATAGGTCCCACATGCCCTTGCATTTGGCTCACATTTTGCAGAGATTTATAGGGGATGAGAAGTCACTGAAAGACTTTAAACCAGGAAAATAGCATAATGGAACGTATATTTAGGGACAAAAATTGTCAGGAAGTTTCTTTAAGAAATGGAGAGAGATTGCCTTTGGGGTCTTCTTCATAAATTCTTTGCCTAGGCCAATGTCTAGA
>VBSM01003018.1:8285954-8313031 GCA_008086735.1 Cheirogaleus medius
AAAATTTTAGCAAATGGAATTCAGCATCACATCAAAAAAATAATTCACCATGACTAGATAGGCTTTATTCCAGGGATGCAAGGCTGGTTCAACATATGCAAATCTATAAATGCAATTCACCTCATAAATAAAAGCAAGAACAAAGACCATATGTTTCTCTCAATAGATGCAGAAAAAGCATTTGAAAAAGTCCAACACACCTTAAAAACTGTTAACAGAATAGGCATAGATGGGTCATATCTTAAAATTATAAAGTCCATTTATGACAAACCCATGGACAATATAATACAGAATGGGGAAAAATTGAAACCATTCCCACTTAGAACTGGAACCAGACAAGGTTGTCCACAATCTCCATTTCTATTCAACACAGTTCTCAAAGTCCTTGCTACAGCAATTAGACAAGAGAAGGATATTAAGGGAGTCCAAATGGGGGCAGATGAGATCAAACACTTGCTCTTTGCTGATGATATGATATTGTATGTAGAAAACCCCAAGGATTCATCCAAGAGACTCCTAGAATTGATAAATGAATTCAGTAAAGGCTCAGGTTACAAAATCAATACAAACAAATCAGAGGCATTCATATACACCAATAACAATAAAGCCAAAACTCAAATCAGAAATGCAAAAATTTGGCAATAACCTCAAAGAAAATTAAATATCTAGGAATATATTTAATGAAAGATGAGAGAGACATATACAGGGAGAACTATGAAACACTAGGAAAAGAAATTGTAGAAGATGTAACCAGTTGTAAAAATCTACTTTGCTCATGGATTGGTAGAATCATAGCATTAAAATGTCAATACTACCTAAAGTGATCTAGAGAATTAATGCAATCCATATCAAAGTACCATCATCATTCTTTACAGACCTAGAAAAAATACTTATACACATTGTATGGAACCAGAGAAGACCTCATATAACCAAAGCAATCTTAAGTAAAAAGAAAAAACTGGGAGGTATCAGTCTACCAGACTCCAAGCTGTACTACAAGGCTATAATAATTAAAACAGCATGGTATTGGCACATAAACAGAGACAATTACCTTTGGAACAGGACTGAGAATCCAGAGATGAAACCATCTGCATATGGAAATCTAAACTTTGAGAAAGCAGACAAAAATACACATTGGGGAAAAAATCCTTTTTTCAATAGATGGTGCTGGGAAAACTGGATAGCTACATGCAGAAGAATGAACCAGGATCTCCATCTCTCACTTCCCACAAAAATCAATTCAAGATGGATAATACACTTAAACCTAAAGCATGAAACCTTAAGAATTCTAGAAGAAGATGTTTAGAAGGTCCTTTCAGACATTGGCCTGGACAAAGAATTTTTGAAGAAGAGCCCCAAAGCAAATATAAGTAAAGGTATCTGATTAAATTAAAAAAGCATTTGCACAGCCACGGAATCTATCATTAGAGTGAATAGACAGCCTACAGAATGGGAAATAAAATTTTGCTCTCTACACATCTGATAAAGGGCTGATACCAAGAATCTATATACAACTTAAAAGAATCAAAAAGAAAAAATCAAACAACCCCAGCAATAAATGGGCAATGGAAACGAACGGAAACTTTTAAAATGAAGACAGAATAATGGCCAGTAAACATATAAAAAATGCTGAACATCTCTAATTATTAGAGAAATGCAAATCAAAACCATAATGAGATATCACCTAACCCCAGTAAGATTGACCTCTATAAAAAAAATCCCAAAACAACAAATGCTGGCGAGGATGTGGAGAGACAGGAACACTCTTACACTGTTGGGAGACTGCAAATTAGTGCAAACTCTGTGAAAAAGAATTAGGAGATGCCTCAAAGAGCTAAAAATAGAAATACCTTTCAATCCAGCAATAGCATCATTAGGCATCTACCAAAAAGAGCAAAAGGAATTCTATAATAAGGACATCTGTACCCAAATGTTTATGGCAGCGTTATTCACTATTGCAAGGATGACGGAAACAACCCAAGTGTCCGTCAATTCATGAGTGGATAATTAAAATTTTGTATATGTATACAATGGAATCAATTACAAGAAATGACAGTGATCTAGCACCTCTTGCATTTTCCTGGATTGAGCTTGAGCCCATTATCGGAAGTGAGGTAACACAACATTGGAAGAATAGGCTTCACTTGTACTCAACATCAAATTGGCACTGACTGATTAACGCTATGTTACTCACATGGTAGTAATATTCTCCAGGGATTAGCGGGTTTTGGGGGTAAAGTTACAACTAAAGGACAGGGTGAGCATTGTAGAGGGGAAGGGCATGCCTCTAACTCTCGTTAGAGAGAGGCAAAGACAGAAAATGTAACCAAAATGTTTGTACTCTCAAAATATCTTGAAATAAAAAAAGAAAGAAATGAATGTCATTGAGCACTTTGTGCCTCCAATATACAAGTTAGTGGTTATATTAATGATTCCCAGTTGTACAGGATTTTATAATTCACAAGATACTTTTTCCACATTTCATCATTTATTCCTCACAACAACAACTCTTCACAGTATGTATAAGTCTCTACATACTAGAGTTTGGGAAGGATGGGGGAAGGAGGGTTGGGAGCAATTTGTTAAAGGACACAGAATTATGGCTGGATAGGAGGAATAAGTTTTAGTGTTCTAAACCACTGTTCTAAACCATGTGCCTGTCTATAGTTAACAATAATACATTATATGGTTGTGCCTGTTCTATAGTTAATAATATCTTATATGGTTTCAATAGCTAGAAAGTGGATATTGAATGTTCACAACACAAAGAACAAATAAATGTTTGAGATGATGGATATGCTAATTACTCTCATCTTATCATTATACATTATATGTATCAAAACATCATAATGTACCCCATAAACATGTACAGTTATTATTTGTCACCTAAAAAATAAAATTAAAAATAAGGTCTCTATTATCATACAGTCTCCTGATGCAAATATTAAGCTCACATTGTCAGGTGAATACTACAGATAATTCATTCAGTAGGTAAGGAACAGAGTTATATTTGCAGAATGCAGGCTTTCTGATTCATTTAAGACTGCTCTGCTTTTCAATAATAAAGTGGTGAGGATTATATTTATTTATTTCTATTTTCAACTCTTAAAAGGTACAGAACTGGATGTAATACTTATAATAAGTATCTCAATCTCTGTACATTTACTTTCCCTTTCCTAATGATTTATCATTATTTCTATCTATGTTTTACATTTAAGTTAATTAATTTTAGAACTAGA
Organism: Cheirogaleus medius; assembly: GCA_008086735.1. Taxonomy (NCBI): domain Eukaryota; kingdom Metazoa; phylum Chordata; class Mammalia; order Primates; family Cheirogaleidae; genus Cheirogaleus; species Cheirogaleus medius. The sequence continues at coordinate 8,289,194 of VBSM01003018.1, forward strand.
TGAGATGTAAGGTATTAACAATCACCAGCCTTCCCTAATCAATCCACCCCTCTCTACCCCACCAACTCTGGTAATACTGACCACTTCCACATAAAAGAATTGGGTGCTGCACTGGTGGCATGTTATGGGAGGCTATAGGCCATCCCCTTTTCAGCTCATGTGCCTGTCCTAGAAGGGACCTAGATAGATCAGGGATGCCTTGTCTTGAGGAAAGAACTGCTAGTAAGTGGAAGACAAGGTTTTGGGTAAAAATATACAGCAAATATTACGCCCTGCATGAAATCTTGAGAACTGCCTAAAACTCTATAAATTCTTTCTAAACATGTTAGAAACTGGTTGCTTGAAGTCTAAGAATTGAAAAATACCAAATGACACTTTAGAAAATGAGGAACTGCCCCACCTATTTTTTGAATTTGTTTACATTTTTATTTTGAGATATGAAGGAACAAACATTGTGATTACATTTTATGTCTTTGCTCATCCAAGTAAGGGTTAGAGGCATGCCCTTCCCCTCTACAATGCTCACCGACTCCATTAGTTGTGAATTTACTGCCCCCAACCCCCTAATCCCTGGAGAGTATTACTACCGTTTGAGTACCATAGTGTTAATCAGTTAGTGCTAATTTGATAGCGAGTACTTGTGGAGCCCATTCTTCCAATCCTGTGATACCTCACTTCGGATAATGGGCTCAAGTTCAATCCAGGAAAATACAAGAGGTGCTAGATCACTGTCGTTTCTTATAATTGAGTATTATTCCATTCTATACATATACCAAATTTTAATGATTCACTCATTAATTGACAGACACTTGGGTTGTTTCCACATCCTTGCAATAGCGAATTATGCTGCCATAAATATTCGGGTGCAGAAGTCTTTATTATAGAATGTCTTTTGCTCTTTTGGGTAGATGCCTAATAGTGCTATTGCTGGATTGAAAGGTATTTCTATTTTTAGCTCTTTAAGGCATCTCCTAATTCTTTTCCACAGAGGATGAACTGATTTGCAGTTCCACCAACAGTGTAAGAGTGTTCCTGTCTCTCCACATCCTCGCCAGCGTTTGTTGTTTGGGGATTTTTTTTTTTTTTTTTTTTTGACAGAGGCCAATCTCACTGAGGTTAGGTGATAGCTCATTTAGGTTTTGATTTGCAGTTCTCTAATGATTAGAGATGTTTAGCATTTTTTATATGTTTGCAGGCCATTATTCTTTCTTTGTTTTAAAAATTTCTGTTCATTTCCTTTGCCCATTTCTTGATGGGGTTATTTCATTTCTTCTTGTTGATTTTTTTTAAGTTCTAGATAGATTCTTGTAATCGGCCCTTTATCAGATGTGTAGAGAGTAAATATTTTCTCCCATTCTGTAGACTGTCTATTCGCTCTAATGATTGTTTGCTTGGCTGTGCAGAGGCTTTTTAATTTGATAAGATCCCATTTATTTATTTTTGTTGCTGCCGTGATTGCTTAGGGGGTCTTCTTAAAAAACTCTTTGCTTAGGGTGATGTCTGAAAGGGTCTTCCCAACATCTTCTAGAATTCTTAAGGTTTCATGACTTAGGTTAATTCTATTATCCATCTTGAATTGATTCTCTACTAGATGAGAGATGGGGATCCAGTTTTATTCTTCTGCATGTAGCTATCCAGTTTTCCAGCCCCATTTATTGAAAAGAGAGTCTTTTCCCCGGTGTATATTTTTATCTTCTTTGTCAAAGATTAGATTACCATATGCAGATAGTTTCATCTCTGGATTATCATTCCTGTTCCAGAGGTGTATGTATCTGTTCTTGTGCCAGTCCATGCTGTTTTACTCACTATAGCATTGTAGTACATCTTGATGTCTGCTAGACTGATACCTCCTAGTTTTTTTGGTTTTTTTTGACTTAAGATTGCTTTGGCTATATGATGTCTTCTCTGGTTCCATACAAAGTGTAGAATTTTTTTTTCTAGATCTGTAAAGAATGATGATGGTATTTTGATAGAGATTTAATTAATTTTGTAGATCATTTTTTATAGTATGGGCATTTTCGTGATATTGTTTCTACCAGTCGATGAGCAAGGTATATTTTTCCATCTGTTTCATCTTCTGCATTTTCTTTTCTGAGTGTTTTGTAGTTCCCCCTGTATATGTCTCTCTCATCTTTCATTAAATATATTCCTAGATATTTACTTTTCCTGAGGCTATCCTAAAAGATATTGTGTTTTTTTATTTGAATTTTGGCTTGGCTGTTATTGGCATATACGAATGCCTCTGATTTGTGTCTATTCATTTTGTATCCTGAGACTTTACTGAATTCATTTATCAAATCTAGGAGTCTTTTGTAATGAATCTTTGGTCTTTCCTAATATCATATCATTGGCAAAGAGTGAAATTTCGATCTTATCTGCCCCCATTTGGATGCCCTTAATACTCCTCTCTTCTCTAACTGCTGTAGCAAGTACTTCGAGCACTATGTTGAATAGAAATGGAGATAGTCGGCAACCTGATCTGGTTCTGGTTCTAAGTGGGAATGGTTCAATTTTTCCCCAATCTGTATGTTATTGGCCATGGGTTTGTCATAAATGGACTTTATAATTTTAAGATATGAGCCATCTATGAGTATTCTGTTAACAGTTTTTAATGTGTGTTGGACTTTTTCAAATGCTTTTTCTGCATCTATTGAGAGAAACATATGGTCTTTGTTCTTGCTTTTATTTATGAAGTGAATTGCATTTATAGATTTGCGTATGTTGAACCAGCCTTGCATACCTGGAATAAAGCCCGCCTGGTCATGGTGAATTATTTTTTTGATGTGATGCTGAATTCCATTTGCTAAAATTTTGTTGAGGATTTTTTCATCTATATTCACGAGGGATATCGGTCCATGGTTTTCCTTTTTTGTTGTGTCCTTTCCTGGTTTTGGTATTACAGTGATATTGGCTTTGTAGAATGAGTTAGGAAGGATGACATCTTTCTCAATGTTGTGGAATACTTTCTGTAGTATAGGTATGAGTTCTTCCTTGTATGTTTGATAATACTCTGAAGAGTAGCCATCTGGTTCGGGACTTTTCCCTTTTGGGAGGTTTTTAATTGCTGCTCCAATTTCTGAGCTTGAGGTTGGTCTATTCAGAAATTATTTTACCTTCTGGGTGAACTTAAGGAGGTTGTATGTTTCCAGGAATTTGTCCATTTCCTCCTTCTTATGTAGTTTTTGGGCATATAGGCTTTTATAGTAATCAAAAATAATGTTTTGTATTTCTGTGGTGTCTTTTGTGACCTCTCCTTCTTCATTTCTAATTGAGTTTATTAGAGTCCTTTCCCCTTGAATTCTTGTCAGTCTAGAAAGAGGGCTGTGAATTTTGTTTATCTTTTCAAAAAATTAGCTTTTGGTTATGTTGATATTCTGTATAATTCTCTTGTTCTCAATTTCATATAGTTCTGTTTTAAAATTAGTTATTTCTTTTTTTAACTAGGATTGTATTTGTTTGCTCTTCCTTTTCCTATTCTGTGAGACTATTAGATTGCCGATTTCTAAGCTTTCTGTTTTTTGGATGTGAGCGTTTATTCCTATTAGTTTTCCTCTCAGGTATGCTTTTGCTGTATCCCACAGGTTTTGATTGATTCTCCATTATCATTGATTTCGAAGAAACTCGAGATTTCCCTCTGTATTTCCTCCTTGACCCAATAGTTATTCAACAATAGATTGTTTAATTCCCATTACTTTGTGAGGTGGAGAGCATTTCTGTTAGACTTGAACTCTGATTTGTTACCACTATGGTCAGAAATGATACATGGTATAATTTCTAGTTTTTTTCCTTTTTTTTAACTTGTTGAGGTCTGATTTGTGGCCCAGTATGTGATCAAATTTGGAGAAAGTTCCATGGACTTATGAGAAGAATGCATATTTGGCTTTATTTGGGTGGAGTGTTCTGTAGAGATTATCATTCCCTTTTGTTTAGAGCTCTGTTTAAGTTCATTATTTCTTTGCTTATTTTCTGTTTTGAAGATCTGTTAAGTTCATTCAGTAGGGTGTTGAACTCCCCTGCTACTATGGTGCTATTGTTTATCATGATATTTATTTAGAACAGACAAGGTTTGCTTTATGTAACTGGGTGCTCCTGAGTTGGGTGCATAAATATTAAGAATTGTTAATTCTACTGGTTGGATCTTCCCTTTCATCATTATATAGTGGCCGTCTTTGTCTTTTTTTACTTTTGCTATTTTAAAGCTTTTGTTATCTGAAAATAGTATAGTTACCCCTGCTTTCTTTTGACTTCCATTTTACTGGATGATTGTTTTCCAATCCTTGGCCTTTAGCCTGAAGGCATCTTTGTGGGTTAGACACATTTCCTGTAGACAGCAGATACTAGGCTTTTGGATGTTTATTCATTCTGTCACCCTATGTTTCTTCAGAGGACAGTTTAAGCCATTCACATTTATTGAGAGGACTGGAATTTGAGGTAGATTTACATTCATATTGTTGAGTGAAATCCTATTGTTTTGTTTTACTCCTTGAGCCATCATGAAGTCCACATCCCAGCCTTTAAATTTTGAATGATTTTACTTTGAAGAGTGTCTATTGTGCTCTTTGGTGTGAAATGCAGGTCTAAGTACTTCCTGTAGGGCTGGTCTGGTCTTTGCAAATTCCATCAGGGATTACTTGTCTGGGAAGGACTTTATTTCTCCCTCATAGATGAAACTTAATTTTGCCAAATAAAAAATTCTAGCGTGGTCATTATTCTGTTTTAGAAGATTAAGGATAGGCATCCAATCCCTTTGGGCTTGTAAAGTTTCAGATGAGAAATCTGCAGTTAGTCTGATAGGTTTTCCTTGTAATTTGTTTGTTGCTTTTGTCTCACTGCTCATAGAATTGCTTCTTTTGTGTTTACTTTGGTCAGCCTAATAACTATGTGATGTGGTGATTGCTTTTCACCTTGAGTCTCCCAGGATTTCTGTGTGCATCTTGAATCTGAATATCAAGATTTCTGGCTAGGCCTGGCATATTTTCCTCCGGTATTCCATGAAATAAATTTTCCAGCCCTTGTAAATTGTCTTCTTCTCTCTCTCTGGGAACTCTATGAATCTTATATTTGGCTTCTTTATGTAATCCCACATTTCTTGTATGTTGTGGTCTTTTCTCTTGTTTCTGTGTTCTTTTTCTTCATCCAATTTGTTTAGCACATAGGCATTATATTCAAGATCTGAGCTTCTTTCTTCTGCATGATCCACAATATTATTGAGGCTTTCCACTGTATTTTGAAGTTCTTTGAATGCCTCCTTCATTGCCAAGATTTCTGTTTGTTTTTTCCATAGTATTTCAATTTCTTTAGAGAATTTTTTATATATTTCCTGAATTGTTCTTGTGGTTTCTTTATGTTGGGATTCTATTTTGTCTTCAATTCCTTTGAGTTTTCTTATAATTCACATTTTAAATTCTTCCTCTGTCAGTTTAATCATATTGTGTAAATTAGTATCAATTGATGGAGATTGAATATTTTCTTTTGGAGGTGATTTTTCTCTCTGATTTCTCATGTTTCCTGTGTTCTTTCCCTGAGTCTTTTTCATCAGGCTACTTTGTCAAGGACTGGGGTGCTGGGACTGGTTTATGGACTAAATTCTGGGACTCCAAAGGGATGTTTCTTGACAACGCTGGAGAGATGTGCTCTGGTCCTGTATTGTCTTTTAGGTGTTTTAACCTGTTGGGTTACCTCTGACCTGTTGTCTTCATCTTTTGCTTACAGAGATTAGTGTGTTTGGATTCCTTGCTTAGACTCCCAGGTGTTAGATCACTCTTGTGTGTGTGACTCCACTACCAACCACTAGTTTGAGGTGGAAGTCATTGTGTTGGGCTATGAGATTACTCTCTCTTTTGTTGCTTGCATTTTGTGTGGAGGAATCAGTTATCAGGGTATTTCAATACCTTTTTATTGAGCTCTAAACCCCCAAATGGGATATGCAGGTGCCTCAATCTTTGGGGAATGTCATGCCACTCCCAAGGGTTACTTGAGCCCTGTTAGCACATTAGGTGGGGTGAGAAGAGCAACAGGTATCAGCGCAACTAAGAGAGTATACTTCAGATGTTGCTTGATTTGCAGCTAGGGGAGAGCTGCTAATATGTTATTCAGGGCTCTCTTGCCATTCTTGCAGAGCAACTCTTGATGGGGGGTGTCAATTGGTGCAATTTCTAAGGACTCTGGTCAAGATTTTCCTTCCCAGACCACAAGCTCCTAAACTGGCAACCATCTGGGCACCAAGGGCAAGATATTGTGTTATGATCTTATCAGATGATCAAAATCACCCTGCTGTACCAAGTCAGCAATCTTTACCATTTTGTTTAGTTCCAAAGTCCCACAGATTCAAGCTAGTCACACAGGGAAAGTGAATTTTCTCCTTTTCCTCTGCTTTCAAGGGCTGAGTTTGTCCTGGTGAGCTGGGGGAGGGAACGTTAGCTGAGACTGCCACAAGTCCCAGCTCAGAATATGTATTTTTTGTTTTCCCCCCCCTCCCACTGGACTGGATGAAGGGCACTTCCTAGGGCCACCAGGAGTCTCAGCCCAGGAAGTGCCTAGTCTCATTACTCTGCTCCTCTGAGGGCGTGGTTTATCTAGTTGGTACAAAGTGCATACCTCAGTGTTGCTGGAGACGCCCTGCCCAAGGCCACTGAGGGTCCCAGACCAGAAAGCGGCCTGCCTAGCTACTCTGCCCCTCCAGGGCCAGGGTCAGTCCCATTGGTAGGAAATACCAGTGGCCTGTCACAGCCAGGGGCCATCTGCCATCCCCGTGGGTCTCAGCCCAGAAAGCAGCCTCCCTCAGCACTCCGCCCTTCCAAGGGTGGGGTCTTTCCCTTTGGTATGAGGCACCAGCGACCAAGACACAGCAAAGAAACAACCCTGGGGTCTCAGCTCAAAAAGCAGCCTCCTTCGCTGCTACGCTCTTTCAGGGGCGGTGTCTGTCCCTTGGTTCAAATCACCCAGGCGGCCTAGTCGTAGGAAAGTGGTGGAGATGATGCTGCCACAGGACCCAGCTCGTAATGAGACCTCCTTCCCTACTACACCCTTTCAGGGGTGGGGTCTGCCCCTTTGGTGCAAAGCAACCAAGTGGCGGAGACTAAGCAAAGGGGTGGTCCCAATCCTGCCATGGGTCTTGGCTCGAAAAGCAGCCTCTTTCACTACTTTTCCCTTCCAGGGTCAGAGTCTGTCCCTCTGGCATGAAGCACCCAGGTGGCCGAGTCACAGGAAAGTGGGGGTGATGATGCCGACCCTGGTCACTGCTTGAAAAGCAGCCTCTTTTGCTATTCTGCCCTTCTAGGGATGGGGTTTGTCCTTTTTGCATGAAATTTAGGTGGCTGGGTGGGACAGAAGGCCACCCGAGACCACCTGGCAACTCAACCAAGAAAGCAACCTCTCTCCCTTTTCTGCCACTTCAAAGTTGGAGCCTGGGCCCAGGCAGAAAAAGACTAGTGGCAGGGTTGGGAGAGAAAGCAGCTTCTCTCGTTATTCCCCTCCAAGGATGGGACCTGCTCTGCCAGGCAGGGCAGAAGCATTGACTAAGTCTGTTGGCTGGACAATGCACCCTGACGATTTTAGGCTATGGACACCCAAAATGGTTGCTGCCACCCAACTGAGAGCCAGCGCTCGAGGAGACTGCTTGGCAGGTAGTGGGGCTGGGTTTGGCATGCTATCTCTAAGAGCTGCCTGCTGAGCCCACTGCTTCCCTAACACACTGACTCACGACTGTTCAGTAGGAGGGATCTGTACTCTGTCCCATCCTGTGCCAGCCACGTCTTTGGCGATTTCCAAGGCCAGATCCTCCTTTATGGTGTTCACCTCCCTTGTTCTGGTCCTGGCGGCCTTCTGGAGTGAGAAGCCTGTCTCCTAGCTCCCTCCTGTGGAGCCGGGAAGTGTCCAGTTGGACCAGTCCCTCCCCCGCCCAAACCAGACCCAGCACAGCACACTGGAAAGTTCAAAATGTTTCCCGCTCTTGTCTCTACTCCACATAGCCTGTCGACCCGTGCTCCAACTTTGCACTGACTTTAGGCACTTTCCTGCTTGCGTGGGTATGGAGGTCAGTGGAGGAAAAGTCATCATCCTGTGGACCACACTGCCCCAGCCAACCAATTGGTGGGCCATCCCATGCTCTATTCCCTATTGTATATCTTGCACTCTCTGGATTTTGTGGTGGATTCTCTGATTTACTTTTTTTCACAGCGCTGCTTGTCCCACGCTGCTTCTCTGCAGATTCATGAAGCTGATCCTGTGGGAGAGTGATTCACTTGCATGTAGTTGTCTGCATTCTTCACCTCCTACTCTGGGAGCTGAAAGCCAGGAGGTCACCCCTAGTCCACCATTTCCTCCCCCCTCTAGTTTTTGAATTTTGAAATGTGTAGTACTTTCCCTCTCTACCAAGGGCAGAAAGTTGTGTGCCTTTCAGGAAGGCAGAATCTATAGAATCATGCACAATGTCCCACCAACCTGTGTTGTTGTTCCTTAGGGATCCACATGTCTTGGCCTAAAGTATACAGTGATTTTCCAAATGTAGTTGTTGAAGAAATCTGCTGAGGTGTCCAGCCATTCCCAAAGATACAGCACTAAGTCAGATTGTAAGTGGGGAGTCAGGATTCTCCTACACTCACTTCTCCTTCCAGTGTATTGCATTGGTTGAACTGAACTAGAAGCCAGCTTTTAAAGGAGACTTATAGTTCCTTAAGGTGAGCACCCCAGAATACTAAGCAGAGCTAAAAAGAATGGATCTGAAGTAACAAAGTGACAGTAACATTGCAGAGGTATTCATTTTAATATTGATTTTAGATCTCTTTATTTGTTAAGGATCTTACTACTTTATCATAACACCTACATTTTCATTTTACAATAAATTATTTTAGCCTTTGTTCATTCCTAGATTTATTCTATAAATTACTAGTTTCTCTAATGTCAGTTGATTCACAGCACAATGTATGTGTGATCAGAAAATGGCATCCAAATTTTCTCTTTTATGGCAAGAACATAGAGAACACAGAATTCCTATTTTCCATATCTTTTTTCATTGCAAAATGCATGGAAGCTCCTGAAGCTTACTCTTCATGAAGTTCTCCTATATAAAGCAGGTGCAGATCCCAACCTGACAAGGGCTCCAGGTTTGCTACTACAAGCAGTAATGGTTTTCCTAATGAGTTGTAGGCTTATGATCATACTTTTGCCTCTGATCTTTTAGTTGTTCTGGCTGTTTCCTGTCCTATGTGACAAACCTGTGAGAGTCTTTCTTCCCAAGCTAAGGATGACATACAAAAGGTCTTAGTGACTGCAACACTCAGCAACTCACTTTAAACAAAGCCCATGTTCCCTTGATAACAATTCTTGGTGGCAAGACAATAAAACGTTCAGCTTTTACATCTGATTTGATGGGAAGCTCACACATACAACAAGAACTTTTGGACAGGGTAAACACTCAAGAGTCAAGCTTACCTGATTCCACGGCATATTGTCTCAAGAGGGGAAAAACATAGAAAGCAGTGCTGGGAACATAGTGAAAATAATTTAGCCGTAAAGATGAAAGAGCTGCCAAGATTAGATAATGGCTTCTACAACTCAAGCAACCAAGTTGAGGTAAAGATCATGGCTCTAGGCCCCAAATGAATTTGACTACCAGGAGAATACCAAAGCAAAGCCTAGTTGTTTTGAGGGAGCAAACAAAAAGACTATATTTTGGAGTATAAAATAATGTCTAGTTGCTCATCTGAGGTACACTGTAACCCAGGTTTGGTGCAGTAAAAGTAATTCTGGGCCAAAACACCTGAGGAACTGGGTTAATGGATATAATCTTTTCCTAGATCTGATTTTCTCCAGAGCTTGGACAAGGTTAAACACACAGGATACAATAATTATTAGCTTTTTCCGGGATGCTTTTAAAATGGAATCACATTGCTGTCTGTTTTTTGTTGGTTTTGTTCTTTTTGGTGTTTTTAGAGGTGGGATCTCACTCTATTGCCCAGGCTGGAGTACAGTGGTGCAATCATAGCTCACTGCAGCCTCAAAATCCTCGGCTCATGTGATCATCCTGGCTCAGCCTCCAAAGTAGCTGGGACTGCAGGTAGGCAACACCAAGCCTGGCTAATACTTTTTAAATTTTTTTGGTAGAGACAGGATCTAACTATGTTGCTCAGGCTGATCTCGAACTCCTGGGCTCAAGCAATCCTCCCACCTCATCTTTCCAAAGTGCTAGGATTACAGGCATGAACCACCACGCCCAGACCACATTGCCATCATAATTTACACTTCTTCTATTGTGTGTAGAGTTGTTAGGTAAAATAAAAAATGTTCAGTTTAATTTGAATTTCTGATAAACAACAAATATTTTTAGTGTAAGTATTAATATTTCCTTGCAGTGTTTGGGACATACTTATATTGAAAAAGTAGCCATTGTTTACTTGAAATTCAAATGTAACTGAGCATTCTGTATTTGTATTTGTTAAATCTAGCAGCCGTAATTATGAGTAGAACTGAGCAACTCTTTATGTTTATTGTCTATTTGTATATCTTTTCTTAGAACTACCTGGTCCTGCCATTTGAAAATTTTTCTATTAGGTTGTTGGTGCTTTAATACATATTAGTAAGAAGATTATCCTCTGTCTCTCATATGAGATCCATTTTTTTCCAAGTTTGATTTTATATATAGTACTTTTGTCATAAGATTTTACATTTTTATTTCCAGGACATATCAATCTTTCCTTAAGTGATAACTTGGATTTTCTCATGCTTAGAAAAGTCTTCCCAACTCTGGTGTGTATGTGTATGAAAAATAGTTCCTCAAAGATGCCCACTTCCTAATACCCAGAATTTGTGAATAGCTTAGGATTCATGAAAAAAGGCAATTAAGGTTGCAGGTGGAATTAAAGTTACTAATAAATTACTCTAAAATAGGAAGACTAGCCTGGATTATCCAGGTGGTCACAATGAAATCACAAAGCTTCTTAAAAAAGTGGAAGAGGGAGGCTGAAGAGGAGGTCAGAGGAGATCCAACTACAGAAGAATGGTAAGAGAGATGCAACATTGCAGGCTTTGAAGATAGAGGAAAATGGCTATGAGCCAAGGAATGCAAGCAGACTCTCAAAACTGGAAAAGACAAGGAAAGAGATTAGCTCCTAAAGCTTCCAAAAAGAAATGCAGCCCTGCATACATCTTGATATTAGTCCCATAAGATCCGTTTTCAGGTTTATGATCTCCACAACTGTAAGATGATACATTTATGTTGTTTTAAACCACTAAGTTTGTGGTAATTTGTTATAGCAGCAATAGAAAACTAATATCTCATGTAATCTTCTAAACCTGTTTTTTAAAAATGTTTAATGCCAGGCACGGTGGTTCAAGCCTGTAATCCTAGCACTCTGGGAGGCCGAGGCAGGAGGATCACTCGAGGTCAGGAGTTCAAGACCATCCTGAGCAAGAGCAAGACACCGTCTCTACTGAAAATAGAAAGAAATTAGCTGGACAACTAAAAAATATATAGAAAAATTAGCCAGGCATGGTGGTGCATGCCTGTAGTCCCAGCTACTCGGGAGGCTGAGGGAGGAGGATCGCTTGAGTGCAAGAGTTTGAGGTTGCTGTGAGCTAGGCTGATGCCACGGCACTCTAGCCTGGGCAACAGAGTGAGACTCTGACTCAAAAAAAAAAAAAAGTTTAAATACTCCCTCCCAAACCCCACCCTATCTGTAGCTGGCTGATTGTTCTAACTCATACAAACCAAATATGTTCATATCTTACTCTTCACTCTACATAAAACATTCTTAGCACAGATGTCTTGATATTTTGCATTTTACTTCAAATTTTGGCCCAAAGGTCACCTTGCAGAGAGGCATTCCCTAAGTGACCTATTAAAATACTCTACATAAAATACCCTCTTCCACTCTCAATTTCTCTCTGTTCTCTTACCCTAGTCATTTTTTGAAACTCTTTTCTGCTATATTATATATGTGTTTGTTTATAATCTTTTCTCTGTGTTCAACCACTAAAATATGCATTCCACAAGAATGGAGGCCTCATATTGAAGCAGTGTATCCCCAGCACTTAGAAAACCGTAGACATTCAATACAGATCTGTTGAATGAATTAATGTATTGCTCTAGGTCTCATTAGTTAAATTGAAAGAGTTTCCTCAGTATTTTCAGATTAGCTTCTGTACATATTACAGAGTAAGTTCTCATGTGTTAGGAATAAAAATAACCAACAGATAATAAATATAAAGTGAGACTCTATTTTGTATCTAGAGGTGGGGGCAAGACATCTGTAGCAGATTTTACTGGGGGGACCTTGATACCCCTACCACTGTTATAGAATTATAAGGCCTATAGTTACCTGATGCTTTAGGGAAAGGTGTACTATTTTTGGCTTAAAGAAAGTGGCCCCTCCCAATATCCTAATGCCCATTGAAAAACAAAAATAATCTAATAAAGAGGTTAACTATTTTGCAAAGGGATTAAATTCATTCCTAAGATAAAATAGATATAACTCGTGCTTCTTAGTCTTTGATTGGAATGGTATTTATTGAGATTTACTGGAAAGAAAGGATGCCAAGACTTCTAAATTAGATTTCACTATGATATTAGAAGTCATCTAGGCTAATGACCAGGGCTCACATAAGAGCTATGGAACCAGATAAGGCATAGGAAGAATCTCTGGGCCAATGTTTCTGAAGTAATAACTGAACATGTAAGTATGAATCAAAGAACTAAGGCCTTGGAACCTAAACACATTGTAGAAATTGAGGTCCTTATGGCAACAACAAAAGTTAAAATCTTAGTACACTGAAGATGCCTTTTCTCAGCTCCTCTATTACTAATATTTGGAAGAAAAATGACTTATCTGGACTCAGTAACTATCCCAGGGTTATTGGGTATTAAAATAGGGGATAAGGGGAGTGATCAGGGATTAAAGGGGAAACTATGGAATTTCTGCTAACATGAGGAGGTAGATACTTAGAAGAAAACAGATTTGATTGATTTTGTACCCAAAGTTGACAAAAAGGTCATTTGGATTATGCATAAATTATTTTTGTGAGTTATATTATAATGATCTGTTTATGTGCCTTTCCCACTAGCTTGTACGTATTTGGAAAGAAAGTCTTGTGTTTTAATTATCTATATGCCAGCTCTTGACTAGTGCCTGGCTTTGGCATATAATAACACATAGTTTGATTAATGAAGAAATAAATTAATTCAGCAAAACATTCAGAGGAAGAGTATGAATTTTAATGGATTTGCTAGGCCATCATAGTTTTCTCATTTGGGATGACCTTTGAATTTCAAAAGCAAAAAAGAATATTAACAGGGAAAAAGAAAGAGAATTACTTCATTGAACCAACATGTATTGAGCTGTGCTAAGTGGTTTAGGAGATACTAAAATAAACAAAATATGATCCCTGCCTCTGGTAATATGAGGAAATCTAATTATACCAGAATGCTATATTTTCCTGGTTAAAATATTCTACTTTAATTCAAATATATTGGGCAAAAAAATAGCTACTTTGAATTGTATCTGTAGATATTGTGTTAAAAAGATTTATAAGGCATACAAACTTGAAGTTGAGTGGCAAATATGTTTCTGTACTTATATTTCTTTTTTCTAAATGTTCATTAGTAGCTACTGTGGCAATTATATTTACCATTTAATATAAAACAACTTATCCTTTAAATAAATGAACATGGTGGTATAATATAACTTATGCTAATCATACTTTTGCTCTGTACTTTTTGTGACTCGTGCATATTTTTGGAGTTAAAATATTCCTGGAATAATCTAATGGCACATTTTCTCCCATTTAGTGTTTTTTCTGTTCAATTTAATTCTTCATTTTAGTTGACATCAAAAAGAACATTTTTAAAACTAAAAACATGACATTTTCCAACGGAAATAAAAGTCTGTATCATTATAAGCAAACCCTACAATTTATTTTCAACATGGATAGCATAGATATCTAAGGACAACTTTAGTTTCTAAATAATAGTGTCTTAAAAAATCAACCTCTAATGGATGAGACTACAGGACATTATGTTCAGTGTAATAAGCTAGGAATAAAAAGACAAATATTGCAATTCTCATTTATAAGTGAGAACTAAAAAGTGGATGTCATGGAAGTAGAGAGTAGAATGGTATTTATTAGAGGCTGGGGAGGGTATGGGGAAGAGGGGATGAAGAAAAATTGGTTAGTGGTTACAAAAATACAGTTAGATAAAAATCAACCTCTATATGTAGGTAATCTAACCTTTAAAATATGGGAAAACATTGTAAAAGACCATGGAAATATCCAGGTAAAATATATTTTATCATGCTACTGAACTAAAAACTTAAACAATGAATGTTGAGATAATATGTTTTATCACAAACCACTTGTAAAGTTATCAAAGTATCCATAGCATGACATAAGAAAGAACTGTGATGGTTCTCTTAGATTTCTCCAGAATAAGGCAGATTTAAACTGAATGGCCTGCAGAAGTAAAAGATATATAAAAACATTGGATACAGTTGTGTCAATAGTTTGGTGAAGTTAAAAACAGTATTTAATACTCCCTTTATAGTGCCTAGTTGAGTGAGTCACACCAGATAACAGAATTGATTTAATGGTTGTTAGACAGAAAAGGAATCTCGGGAAAAGGAGAAGGGAAATGTATCACTTTATTTAGTAGAAATAGAACATCCTGGATCAGTGAAATTAGAGAAATATGTATAGGTATATGCATAAGAAAAAGAAGAGATAGAATATTTCCATTTTAATATAATAAAATAAGAGTGAGATGAGTCAAGAACACTGTTGAGTTGGCCAAACTAAGCAGAAGTTATAACTGACTGAACTGCACAGACCCCACTCTTAGTTGTCTGGGCTATTTCCTGTCCCCTTCATAGGATATAGTGAGAAAACATTATTCAATTGAAGTAAAAAGTAATCAGAACTTATATCAGTAGTCAGAATAAAATATGGTCCATTCAGTGCTACCTTCAGAGAATGAAAGGGAAAAAATTTAAGGGTCTTATTCAATACATAAAGCATAATATCATATAGAGATAGATTTAAATTATACATAAAAGAAATTGTATGGAACCTGCATACAAGATCATATTTTTGATAACACAGTCACTTAACTGACTTTATCTTAGTCAATATCAAACAAAACATTTCAAGTGTCATGTTACCAAACCCCTTGCACTCTTGACATTTGCTGCATGGAAGGACACCCTAGCACTGACAAAAGGTAGAGCTTTTTGCTTTGGTATGGTGACTTTTGTGAATTAGTTTGGGTTCCTGGCAATTGTGGCAGCTTTCTTCTTTGATTGGTCTCTGTGATATTTGATGCTACCAAGGAGGATTCATTCCATCTAAAGGGGATGAGATAGGGATACAGGGGAGTCAATGATGTTTATAAAATTCTTTGTGTCAAAGATTTCAATATATATTTGGAAAATTTTTGCTATTGAGATTGACAGTATTGCTTATGGCATTTTCTTTAAAATTACTTTTATTTTTAAGATGTATATCTCTCAGAACAGCTAAGTTGAAGAAGGCTTTTCTAGGGGAGACTACTTTTTTGTAGTTTTACAGCTGCACTGACAGGCACAAAAAAAGGTCCTGGGTATCATCAGATCTTGTCAGTGTAATCACTTCCCTTGTAAATCACAGTATTTTATACTGGAAAAGACTTGGCAATATTTTCTTAAGGATACATTTTGAAATTATCTCTTTCTTAGACAATGTAGTCACATGGATGATTTTGCAATACCCTACCAATATCTCTTAACATCTGATCTATTTAAAAGCCAGTCATGCGTCATTCTCACAGGAAAGCCACTTAGACATTTTTTTCTGTGTTGGCTGTTTGGAAATTTAGCATGTGCCACACGTTCAAGTATCCAAAAAGAATTATTTCTAAGTTATTTATAATGTTCATCCAGTATATATTGTTAAATACAATAATATATTTTTCTAAGCAAAGCATGTTTCAAACTGTATTGATTAATATTAATTTATTGAGCTCCATTTCAGAAATGCGAGGCAGGAATGAATTAGAAATCAAGAAAACATGGCCCTGGCTTCAGGAAATTTACAGTCTAGCAAGACTGACATGAAAGGAAGCAGACACAGAATTGAAGGTACCTCTAGGACAAGGGTGGGTACATGTCTGCCTTAGCCTTTCACATTCTGAAGCTAAGTAGTCCAGGAAAGATTCCACAGGGATTCTTGCGTTAGAGAAGGGTCAATCTGATATGTAGTAGCCATTACGGGAAACTGCATGTGGCACTCAATCTAAACATATTACAGAAGAAAGTATGATATTTAGGTTTCGTGGCATTCATCAAATTTCTTCAATGTTCTGCAATTTTAAACAGATACATGAAAGAAAATATTTGAATATGATTTTTCTCTAAACTTTCCTCCAGAAGTGTGATTCCAATGTATAAGATTTACAGAGTTACAATGTGAAAATTTCCAGTGATAAATATATATCTATTGGAATGGCTAACAGTTTTGAACTTTACATTATAATGCAAAGCCAAAACCTGTGTTATTATGGATCTATCCAGTTTAATGATTCCCACATAAATGTAAGAGAATAAATGTAAGCCAATTTTAAATTAATATCTCCCAAAAGTCTAAGCTAAATTCAAATTCTGTAGACATTTTCTATAGGCTATTTTAATAGAAGAGTAAAGTGTGATTATAAGAGTCTTCACTAATAAAATAAGTATACTCTTTACTGAAGGTATTGATTATTTTTTCAAGATAGACCTTCAGTTTCATGTTGAAATTTCTTCCAGGCCAGAAGTGTCAACAGTGATAGGCCACAGTGAGTTTCAATTTAATATATACCTTTGTGTGACTCCCATGATACTTTATACTTGAATAGATATGACATGTCTTCTAGCAATATTTATATGAATATAAGATATTAAATAATATGTAACATTTCAACTTCTTTTACTGAACTGTTTCCATGGAAACCAAAAGCATGTTCTGAAAATTAAAGCATGTTTTTTTTCCTTGTTGGATAGGTATGAGGCACTTTCTTAGAGACTCTTCTGCAGAAGAAGCTAAAATAACTAACTTCATTAATTATAGATATTAATTACCTAACAGGATTTCTTAAAGGTCAAGGGAGGAGACATAAAATGTATTTTAGGCAATTTGACTTTAAACACATCACCTTTATAAAAGGCCAAATCAAAAATTCTAAATTACCTTCAATACAAAATGGCTACAGGTGTTTTAATTTTAATTATAACACACAGAACCAAAAATTAAACCAAAAATTAAAATTTAATTTTAATTATAACCCAGAACCAAAGAGATTCAGTTTAATTTAATCTACACATGGATTTTAAGCTAAATCTGTGATTGTTTAAAGTTGTCCACAAAGAGGAATAAACTATTTTAATAGATTATTTTAGAAAGATAATACCTAGAATGGCATCCTGATTGTGGGGAATAGAAAGAACTGCATCTTGTCCTATAAGAATTTGCTTTACTTTTTTTTTCTTTTCTTTCTTACTCTTTCTTTCATGATCACAGTTTTACTAAGCTTTTAATTTTCTGTCAAGCATATTAGAGGAATATAAAAGGCTCTGCCTTCACAGACCTGACAATATGGTGGCAGAGAAAAGTTATAGGAAATTAGAATAGTGGATGTTATGTGTGCTTTACAGGGTAGTATTCTGCCTACCACAGACTATAAGGTATAAACCCACAAAGATTAAAAGATCAGTAAAGAAGACAGCAGATAAGAGATTTTATTTTGCTTTTTCCAGAGGCAGGGACATGATAATTCATTTAGAAGGGCAGAGGAAGCTAAAATCTAAATGTCAATAGAGGGAGATATTGACCAGAAAAGACCAATTCACTCTGAAGGACCCCAGTGGGACTCAAAGCTTAGGGAAAAAGTCATTAGGTAAGTTGCCTCGAATGATATCAGAAATTAGTTTCTTTCCTAACTTGTCAGTCAGATGATCCCCAACTTCTGAGAGAAATGGAATCTGAGAGTCTCTCAACTTGGGGATACCAAGTGAAAGAGAAAACTTGGATGACACACAAGCTTAAAGGAGAATTAAGTAGAAGTTACATTATCAAACTCTTGATCTCATTCTCTACCTAGTTCCAGAACATAGGCAGTCAGGCATAGACTCCTCAATCAGGAAATCAAAGAATTCTCAAAAGCCAGTAAGATTTCTGGATACTAAATATTTTCAACTTTGCATTCTATACTAACCCACTTATCAATCAAGTGGAAGGTAGAATAAACATTTTTAGCCTTGGGGAACTCAACAATTTGCGTACTGTGTAGTCTAACTTATGAAAGCTACGAGAGGATGTACTTCAGAAAACAAAGGGGCAACCTAAGAGAAGAAGACATGGGACCCAAGATATAGGAGATACAGACTTGGAAAATGATCAAAGGAAGTCCCAGAATAACAACTAGGAAGCAGACCTAGAGAACAACCAGTCCAGGTCAGAAAAAGGGGAATTAGAGCCTCTGGAGGGGAAATCTTTAAGTATTAACAAAGGAAATAGAGGGGCTATATGATGTTTTGGAATATTTGGAGAAATTATTAATAAATGTTTTACACATATGTTGAGCATATTTACATATATCTGGAGAAAAATGGAGCAATGAGTACCTACAAACCAATCAAATGAAAGAAGAAGACATGGGGAAATTGGCTCAAGAAAGGGAGAAGGACTATAGTATAAGAAGCTAAACTTTCAACTACCATAATGTGTTTTCAATAGTCAATAGATAATGTTTCAATGAATTCAATATTTTATATATATTATATATAAATATGGAAGTTAATACCAGTTAAAACAGCTATAATAATTGAAGTGATTGCCTTTTAAGAGCAAGACTAAGGTATAGAGAGGGGTGGGACAGAAGAATACATATTCTAATTATAAGCCTTTTTTTAACTTCAGCATATTACATGGGTACAAAGGTTTACGTTACATATATTGCCTTTGCCCCACCCAAGTCAGATTATAAGCTTTTTTGTATTTTATTTTTAAAGACTATATACATATATAACATATAAATATAAATTAATTGATATTTTATATAATATTCATAAACCAAGCAATACAGAACTTTATAAATAATGTGAAATCTCCCCCAGATACTTTCTGCAATTTAAATTGGCCAGAACATTCCATTATATCCCTAGGACCTTGCATAGTTTGTGACTTACATAATTTTTAAATGACATTGTGCCAAATACATAGTTTGCTACTATTTAGCAAACTTGTACAGAACTTACTCTTTACCAGGCTCTGTTCTAAGTACTTCTATATAAATTAACTCATTTCATTTTCATAATAACCCTTGAGGCATTTACATATAATATAAACTTTAATTAGCACATAAACCCATCTGAGTAAATAAAATTATTCTAATTTTAGAGATTAGGAGATAGAGGCAGTACTCAAAATTATATAGTTGTTAAACCACTTATGGGATGAAATCCAAGTATTGTGGACTACAATGTCTTTGCTGAACACTAAATTATGTGGCATACCTTAAGCTATAAGCACTGATTTCTGGCTCTAAATGGTGCCCAATGAATAATGTATATAAATACTAATCTACTTAAAGAATTTCAAGATATTTTTATAAGCACTTTCTAGTAAAGTCATATATATATATATATTAAGGAGAAAAAATGAAAGTTAGGTTTTCCATAGTGCATTTGGTTCAGTATTTGATATAAAATTCTCCTTCATTTTATATTCATTCATATGCATGTGTAATAAATGCATTTCCTACATAAAATCTACATGTTTTAAACATATCTTTACTTAATATTTACTGTATGTTAATTTAAAAGAATGAGGTAGGCTGGGCTAGGAGGCCTAGGCAAGAGGATTGCTTTAGGCCAAGAGTTTGAGACCACCCTGGGAAATATATAGTGAGACTCTGTCTCTACTTTAAAAAATTAAAAAATTAGCCAGGCATGGTGGCATGTGCCTGTAGTCCTAGCTACTCATGAGGCTGAGGCAGGAGGATCACATGAGCCAAGGACTTCAAGGCAGCAGTGAGCTATGATTGCATCACTGCGCTCCAGCCTGGGTGACAGACTGAGACCCCAGCTCTAAATTCTTTTAAATTAAATTAAAGAATGAGGCAAAATTCTATATACTGATTTCTGATTTGGAAAGTAAAAAAGCAAAAATTAATGTAGAAAATATGTATAGTAAGATCTCATAGTTGAGACACTGTGTGTGTGTGTGTGTGTGTGCCTGACATATGCTTGGATATGCATAGATATCTAGAAGGCTATGCAAGGCACTATTAAGCATTTGTCTCCTGGAAGGGAGGACAGTGGGATCAGAATGGCAGGAAGGGGCACTGACATTTCACTTTATACTTTTCTCTATTTTTCCAATTTTTATCATGATCATGTATTACTTGTATAATCAAATAAAGATAATTACTAAAACACTTTGTTAAGCTTAAAAAATACATAGAATAATTTCACAGCTATGCTTTGGAACTTTTGTATTTCTAATCTTAGAAAGCACAGTGCTGGGCAGCCAGACCATACTCAGTATGGTACTTCATAAATATTTACTTAGAAGAAAATATGAGTCCTGCTGGCAAGACATCAGATAGGGGAAAAAAATTGGAAGTGACTATTCTGCTTTGTTCTCCTTAACACTTTATCTTAAGACAAGATATCTGTTGCTTACTTGCCAAATTAGCAGTTACCCAACATTGTGGCCTATTAATGAATAGTACGCAATAAAGAGAATACATAACCACTAATGCTTAATAACAAGTTCAAACACCTAAACTGAAATGAAACTGATATCAATAGTATTATAAAAACAGTGATTTGGTTTTTGTTTTAAAAACCCCCATGCAAAGCTAAAAGCAAATTAAAAATTGAAAGAAGATGGCAAGAAAGACCTTTGCAAAGGCCACAGTTTATAAAATGTAGCTCCTTACTATCTCAACAGAACAGTCTCATAAATTTATTTGAAAGGCTTTTTAAGTGACACATTTTATAGTCAATGAAAGATAATGAACAGCAATTTCCAAGAGATATTAGAAATAAGTTGATTTTAAACCGAGATTCTAAATAGAAATGGGTCAAATGTCATGTCAGAATCTTTCATAGCCTCAGTGGCCTCTCCTTAACAACTGATCTGGAGTCCCTATCCTCTCATTTTTCTGGAAGGATGTGTAGAAAAAGACTTTGGAGACAATAAAGGAAATTCTTCAATCAAAAGCAAGAGCAACAACTATTGGAAAATTTTCATTTACTTTTATTAGCTAAAGACACATTCTCAGTGTCATTACTGATAGATTATATACATTGAATATACTATTGAATGTTGAAAATTTGGACAAATTTATGAGTCAGGTTGTCTAAATTATTGTAGAGGAATCTTATTTCCTCTCATTTATTTATTCACATATTCACCAAACATTTATGAAAGGCTTACTATTTGCCAAGTACTATGCTCAAAGATGGGGATACAAAAATAAGACAATTCCTGCCTTTAATGCATTTAGTATCAAATAATAAACTTATTTGTATACATGTGTGATGTCATGAAAGAAATAAGCAGTGAAAATATGGAACCACACTGGAAAACATCTAGTTCTGTCTTAGTGGAGAGGAAGCGGAGTTATAGAAGGCTTCTAGAGATGATGAAACATGCAATTCAATTAACGTGATTCACCATATAAACAAAGACCATACGATCATCTCAACAGATGCAGAAAAAACATTCAATAAAATCCAGCATTGCTTCATCAAAAAATCCCTCAATAAATGAAGTATAGAAGGAACATAACTCAAAATAATACAAGCCATATATGACAAACCCACAGCCAACATCACATTGAATGGGGAAAAGTGGAAAGCATTCCCTCTAAGAACTGGAACAAGATAAGGGTCCCGCTGTCACCACTTTTATTCAACATAGAACTGTAGTTCTAGCCAGAGCAATCAGGCAAGAGAAAAAAATAAAGAGCATCCAAATCGGAAAAGAGAAGGTCAAACTATACCTGTTTGCTGACAATATGATCTTGTATCTCAAAAATCCTAAAAACTCTTCCAAAAGATTCCTAGAATTGATATGTTAATTAAGGTTACAAAATAAACGTACACTGCACACAAATCAGTAGCATTTCTATATACTAATAACAATGATGCTAAGAATCAAATCAAGGACTCAATACAATTTCCAATAGATGCAAAACAAATAAAATAAAATAAAATACCTTGGAACATACTTAGCCAAGGAGGTTAAAGGTCTCTGCAAGAAGAACTACAAAACACTGATGAAAGAAATTGTAGATGACATAAACAAATGGGAAAACATCCTATGTTCACAGATTGGTAAAATCAACATCCTTAAAATCTCCAGACTAGCTAAAGTAATTTATAATTTCAATGCTATTCCCATCAAAATACCAATGTCATTATTTCACAAATCTAGTAAAAATTATTCTAAGCTTCATTTGGAACCAAAAAAAAAAAAAATAGCCTGAACAGACAAAGCGATCTTAAGCAAAAAGAGCAATTCTGGAGGCATCATATTCCTGACTTCAAATTATACTACAAGGCTACAGTTTCAAAACAGCATGGTACTGGTGTAAAAGTTGAACCCTAGACCAATGAAAAAGAATATAGAACCCAGAAATAAAACTATGTGTCTACCAACTGATCTTTGACAAAGCAAACAACAGCATACACTGGGGAAAGGAAGCAGGATTCCCCTATCTCGTGCCATATACAAAAATCAATTCAAGATGGATGAAATACTTAAATGTAAGGCATGAAACCATAAAAATTCTAGAAGAAAATGTAGGAAAATCTCTTCTAGACATTGATCTAAGTAAAGAATTTATGAATAAGACCCCAAAGGCAAATGCAACAACAATAAAAATACATAAATGGAACTTAATTAAATTCAGAAGCTTCTGTACAGGAAAGGAAAAGGAAATAATAAAGAGTAAATAGATAACCTACAGAATGGGAAAAATATATTTGTAAACTATACATCTGAGAAAAGGCTAATACCCAGAATCTACAAAGAACTGAAACAAATCAGCAAGAAAACAAACAACTCCATCAAAAAGTGGGCAAAAGACATGAACAGAAGTATTTCAAAAGAAAATAGAAAAATGGACAATATGAAAAAATGCTCAACATCACTAATCATCACAGAAATGCAAATTAAAATGACAATGAGATAGCACCTTATCCCTATCAGAATGGCTATGATTCAAAAGCAATAAAAAAAAAATCATGTTGTGCCAATTTTTCCATTCTTGGGATACTTCACTTAATAGAATGGGTTCTAGCTCTAGCCAGGAAAATACAAGAGGTGTTATATCACCATTGTTTCTTATAGCTGAATAGTACTCCATGGTATACATATACCACTTTTATTAATCCACTCATGTATTGATGGTTACTTGGGTTGTTTCGACAACTTTGCAATTGTGAATTGCGCTGCTATAAACATTCGAGTGCGGGTGTCTTTTTCATAGAGTGACTTTTGTTCTTTTGGGTAAATGCCCAGTAATGGGATTGCTGGATCAAATGGTAGATCGACTTGTATCGCTTTAAGGTTTCTCCATATTGCTTTCCATACAGGTTGAACTAGTTTGCAGTCCCACCAGCAGTGTAGGAGTGTTCCTATCTCTCCACATCCGTGACAACATTTATTGTTTTGGGACTTGTTAATAAAGGCCATTCTCACTGGAGATAAGTGATATCTCATAGGAATGGAAAAACAAGCACCACATGTACTCACCAGCAAACTGGTATCAACTGATCAACACCTAAGTGGACATATAGGAATAACATTCATCGGGTGTTGGGC
>VBSM01003018.1:8313131-8327210 GCA_008086735.1 Cheirogaleus medius
AAAAAAAAAAAAAAAAAAAGACACCTGCACTCGAATGTTTATTGCAGTGCAATTCACAATTGCAAGCATATGGAATGAACCTAACTATCATCAATTGATGAGTGGATAAAAAATGTGAGATATATATATATATATATATATATATGCGCCATGGAATAACACTCAACCATAAAAGGAATGAAATAATGTCATTTGCAGCAACTCAAATGGATCTGGAGACCATTATTTTAAACAAAGTACTGCAGGAATGGAAAAAAAAAATAAAACACCACATGGTTTCACTTACAAGTAGGAGCTAAATCATGGGTACACCTAGGCACAGAGAGAAGTAAAGGTCATTGGGAACCAAGTAGAGGGGCAGATGGGAGGAAAAGGATGGATAAATCTTACCTATCATGTACAATGTACACTATTCTAGTGATAGGAACACTAAAAGCCCTGACTTCAGCATTATAAGATGTATCTAGGTAAGAAAAAATATTCTTATCCCCTTAATAATTTGAAATTTGAAAAAATGAAAAAAAATATTGCCAGAAAAAAGAAGTTTAGATAAAGTCTTGCCCTGGAGAGTAGGCCTCTGTTATGGATATATCTTAAAATGATTACTTTTTCCCTCTCCCTGCCAGAGTCATCTTTCTCAGCTTTTCACTGTGTATTATGGACTATATTTTTCCCTCTCCCAAATTCATTACTTGAAGTCCTAATCCCCAGTACTTCAGAATGTAACTGTGTTTGGAGACAGGGCCTTTAGAGATAATTAAGGTACAATGAGGTCATATGGTTGGGTCCTAATCCAATCTTACTGGTGCCCTTATAAGGAGAGGAAATTAATACACACATAGAGACACCAGGGATACATGCCCAGAGAAAAAAAGGCCATGTGAAGACACAACAAGAGGACAGTAATCTTCAAGCTGAGGAGAGTCTTTAGAAGATACCAAACCTACCAATACCTGGATCTTAGACTTCTAGCTTGAAGAATTGTGAGAAAATAAATTTCTGTTATTTAAGCCCTATAGTCTGTGGTATTTTGTTATGACAACTCTAGAAAATGAATACACCATGAGAACTTGGTGAGAATTAAAACCACAAAAGTATAAAGGGAACTCTAAGACTGTGGCCCACAAGAATTTGTCACTCTCACACTAGTCAACACTCAGCCTGTAGTAATTTGTCAAAATTACCATTTAATTTTTCCTACTAGTTTATAATTCCAGTGCCTTGCTACAGGTAAAGAGATCTTGACTGTGTCAGGCTTTCTGGATTCAACTTTTCACTCCAGATTTCAGAATAGCAATATTCCCTGAGATATCAATTCTCTGATGGTTCCATGAAAGCTGATTGATTTTCAGGATGTTCATTTTTTTTTTAAGAATGGAGTGGCAACTTCTAAGAACTTTACATGTTGGAGCTCAAACCATAAGGCTTAGTATTTTTACTGAAACTCAATTTGTAATGATTCAAAATATGACTTTATATAAAAATATTTACATTTTACATTTTAATGTGATGTCTTCACAGTGGTTTAAACAATAGACACTTATTTCTCATAGTTCTGGAGGCTGGAAAGCCACAGATCAGTCTGTCAGCATGGTTGGATTCTGGTGAGAGCTTGCTTCCTGGTTTGCTGATGTCTGCCTTCTTACTGTGTCCTCATTTGGCAGAAAGAGAGCTCTTGTGTCTCTTCTTCTACTTATAAGGGTACTAATAGCATTGTGGAGTCCTGCCTTTGTGACTCCATCTAAACCTAATTACCTCCCTAAAAACCCACCTCCAAGTAACATCACATTGGAGGTTTAAATTTCCGTGTATGAATTTGGGGGATGGGAGCTCACAAACATTCAGTCCATAATAAATGATGTTTCTCTGGTAGAAAGATCCAAATAATATAAAAATGATAAATGTATAATTGATAGTATTATTTTTGCCTTTAAAAATTTTATCATAAATCAATCAATATGCTTTGTATACCTTGAACAATTTTGCCAGTAGCTACATGGTTTTAACTTCACTGCCCCTCCTTCTTGGATTAAGTCAAGGGATAAAGAACTAAATTGGGTTTTTGTATACATCCTTTCCTTTCCATTTACCTGTCCGAATCTCATGTTATATTGCTCTCCACAAGCGATGAACAGTTGTTCAAAATCTCCAAGGGCACAAGTGGTGACAGAATATTATTTTCTTCATGTCACAGATAAAAAGGTTATTGAAATAAAATTCAGCAGACTACATTTGGGACACTGATTTTCAGCAAATTCCCTTTTCCTGCAAAATATGGAAAAAGCTACAATCTAACCAAGTGTATTGACAATTTAATATTTCCACAAAATCAGATAATAAGGCATTGAAATATTTATTGGAGGATTACAAATTTAGAGAAGAGGTCTTTATTCATTAAGGCAAAGTGGTATTATCCATAAAAGGAAGAGGTCAAATTATTAAGACCAGAAGCAATCAGGCCTTAATCATATTAGATCATACACAGACTAGATATATTTAATCTGTCAAATTATCTTAATTTATTTTTGTAATAAGTTGTGCATCTAATTATTTTTAATACCAAAACATGGAATTGCACACATGAAATGCTTAGCTTAAATGCTAATGCAAAATTTAATATATTATTTTTAAAAATTCTAAATAAATGATATAAGTAGTTGAAAAATGAAGTAACATTAAGCCATTTATGTGAATTTATTTGGCCTTTAATGGAGGAGTAGATTCTGGATGCTCACCATTTAATCCTAGTTTCATGACTCAGGGCTGGGGAATTCTTAATCATCCCTTCAGGAACATTAACATTTCCCAAAAAATTCTGGGTAAACTTAGTTGCTTCCTCATTTTTACACCCATGACACCACATTTGTTCCTCTTTTATTGCCTGTATTTTGTTTTCTTGTATGCTACCAGTACATTGAGCATGTCTAGTACAGAGATTTGTCTTTCTGTTGTTTTTGCCCATTTGATATCCACTTTTC
This sequence comes from Cheirogaleus medius, assembly GCA_008086735.1. Classification (NCBI taxonomy): domain Eukaryota; kingdom Metazoa; phylum Chordata; class Mammalia; order Primates; family Cheirogaleidae; genus Cheirogaleus; species Cheirogaleus medius. Next base: position 8,316,110 of record VBSM01003018.1, read on the forward strand.
TAGTTTTTGACACTCCAATTTTATTTTGGAAAACTATTCCTCTATCTTTTCAGAAAGTCTTGGTGGAACAACCAGTGAAGGTTGTCAGGTATTTCCTGGGCAAAGGGAGGACACATTGATCTGTCATGTCCCAAGAATTTGAATATGGAATAGGAGACACAAGGATGAAAAAACATTCAGATCTTATCTAATTGCGGCACTGTGAGGAGAGTATCTATTAATTTTTGCAGAATATTGTGTGTGTTGTCTTGCCATTTCTGTCAAAAGCAGAGTAAAGAATACTTACCTATAGAGAGCTGCAGCTACCTGGATATAGATATATGCAAACAGATGCCTAGAAAGAAGTCTGGAATATTCCAAACCAGCATGTTTTTATGGTTTTTGTGGTTACAGAGGGAATTTGGATCTGGAATAAAGAAAACAGATATTTTCATTTACAAGGTTATATCTTTCTGACCTTTTTCATTTGAGGGGATAAGTGTCAATTCATGTGTTACTTTTTAAATTTGTTTATTTAGTTTAGAAAAGTTCATTTTTAAAATTATATTCCAAAGAAAGAAAACATCTGGATTTCTTTCTTAATTATTGAGATAATTTGTTATGGTTTGGTGTCCTTTTTTGTAGCATATATAGTCACATACAGAAGTAGAATGACATATAGTTGGATAGCTATTTTAATTCTCCTGAGAGACAGAACTATAACATTAAAGTGATCCAAATGTGAGTTCTGTACAATGTAGGAATAAAGTGATAACCTGAGGTGATAATAGAAAAACATAATTTGGGGAGGAAATTGTGCAGCATTTCACAGGATTCTGAAGCTTGTTTTTTCTTTTAACCATGTATCTTGGGCATCTCTCTCTCTCTCTCTCTCTCTCTATATATATATATATATATATTTCATATTATTTTTTATCTTGAGACATCAAATGTTATAGATTGTGTACACCATAATTTATTTAGTCATTCCTCCATTTGAACATTTATTTTCATTGTAATATTTTTGCTATTATAAACAATGCCACAGTAGAAATTCCCATCCATATATTTTTGAGCATATAAATTAATATCTCTGTAGGAAAAATATTGAAAACCTAAGTGACACATCATAGGGTTCTACATATGATTTGTTGATACTATCAAACCCTCAAAAAAAGTATGTGTCAATCAGTATTTCCAACAATACTGTGTGAGGGAATTGCTCTCCCCATGCTTTACCAATATTAAATATTATTGTTTTGTTTTCTTAACTTTTAATGATTATAGGAGTAAAAAATTGATAGTTGATTGATGTTCTGTGCAGATTGCTTGTTTAGCTAAGCAGACTTGCCATTCCATGGTACTAGTTGCCACTACGGCAAGGGCAATCAAGTTTTAGATTTCACAGGTCCTGCATTTCCCATCTAGAAGCCATGTTTAGGTACATTCATATGCTAAGTTCAAGACCTGAGTATTGTCTGACCTAAGAACATAGGTTTTAAAACTGAAAAGCCCACCAAAGGCAGAATAGTCAGTTTGCTATGCATTATTCCACATCAAGAATGTGAACTAACAGTGAATGCTTAGAAGTACCAGATAGACAGTAGAACTGCAATTTATGGCAGAAGTTAAGTTCTAAAGCAAGTGAAAAATGTCAAAATTACAGCCAGCTCTTTCTCCCTGACTGCAAGAGTTTCCTATTTCTTTGGTTGAGAACCAGATAAAGGAGTTGCTTACATTTAGGGGCAATAATATACAACATGCATATATATAAACCCTTGAATTATACCTTACATGGCTAGCTGATCACATACTAAGAGGCATACAGAGACTAAGACTCTCCTAAGAACAGCAGAGGAACATCAACCATGTCATGCTGACTCAAGGGAATAAGCTCTTTGAAGTGATTGGCAAGTGATTATTTAAACTGCTGCTTTGACCTATCTCATACTCTATACTGATTGCATAGCAGCATTCTGTGGATCAGCACTGCTAATAAGAGAACATAAATGTGAATATTCCATGGCAGCATCATTTAGGAAATATCTCCCAAACGCATAACATAATATTAATTATTTAATACATTACCAATTTTATTATATGGCATTACATTAATAATAAAATAATTGAATTTATTTTGGAAATTGCTCATTTTTTCCCATGGAGAACCAGTATACCTATCAATGAAAAAATAATAATAGTTTAAGCAACTCAAATAAAAGTAAAATACTTTATTTAGCAGATTCACATCAGGAACCACCTGAAAAACAGGTAACTCACCTGTTGAAGGAGAACTTTCTTTTATAAGGTGAGGAAAATAGAATGACACAAAATAGAGGTAATGGTTATCATCTCTAACTGCTGGATGACTTAATGTTTGGAACAGTTGGAGATAGTTCCAGCATTCATGCCTCTTGCTCAAGATCATTTGTACAATCCCATCCTGCTAAGTGCCAACAGATGTTTTTTGAAAGTCTTGTATTTATTCTATTAGTCAAGGTTAGGGGATAAAGAAGTAGCAAATAAAGATGAAAGAAAAATATCAAGAAGGAAGCAATGTTTGGAAGCAATGAAACTGGGCACCCTCTGTCATGTCTAGTTTGTGAACTAAAATAAAATCTGAAGGCTTTCCCCCCACTGGCTGACTGAATGGACCCCCTCCTGGCCAAGGGGATATCCTAAAAATGAATTGCCAGTCATGAGAAGGGAGGTCAGACATGCCTCATCTTGCTCCCCTCCCTTCTTGGAGATATGCTTTGTAACCTATTAATAGGCCTAAGGATATGCAACACAAACCTGCAGGTCCTCAGTTTACACAACAAATATGTCTGATAGCTTGTCTCTGATTAACAACTTGTTTTAAAACATTCCAAGCCTTTAGACAAAAGCTTCATGTCTTTAACCAATTATAAGCCAAAGAGTCTTTAAACCCACGTATAACTGGTAAGGTCCCACTTTGAGATGGTCCACCTTTTCGGGCCAAACCAATGTATGCCTTCCATGTATTGATTTATGACTTTGCTGGTAATCACCATCTCCCTAAAATGTATAAAACAAAACTGTAACCCAACCACGGAAAATCCACTTACTCAAGGCTTCTTGGGTGTGGCTCTGGGTCATGGCCCTCAAATTTGGCTCAGAATAAACCTCTTAAAATTATTATGCAAAGTTTGGCTTCATTTTTGTTGACAGGTTTAGTGTTTTTATATATCTGGGTTAAATTTCCAGTGAATCCAGGCCACTCTAATAACGCTGCAACTTTTCATTGTAAAGTTTTCCAGCGGTGAAAGAAAAGACAGAGAGAGAGAAAGAGTGGGGCCAAACAACGTGGCAAGGTTCTGGGGTCCCAAGAGAGGGGGGCCCGAGAAGTAGCATCCGTTTGAAGGGGGTGAGGACTTTTATACTGTTTGGGCCTGGCTAGGGACTTTTGGCAGGAAGAGCTGGGGATTTTCTATTGTGACTTTTGGTGGTCATTGAGAAATAGGAGGGGCTGGTGGTATTTGCGGAAACCAGCAGCCAAAATGTTCTTATCTTGGTGGATATTTAGGTGTGGTTGTTCTCAGCAGGGTCTGGTCTTGTGAGCCTTTTCTTTTTTGATCTAAGGGGGGCGGCACCACCAGCCTTGCATTCATGACTGTTCATTTTTGTTTATCCACTATGCTATGTGCTCTGGGTTGCTTTCCTTACTTTCTGGAAGGATTTCAGCTAAATATTGTGTTCAGACTTTCTGATATGACTGGCCAGGGATAGGAGAATTGAAAAAAAGAAAATGATAATAAAGGCTGCAATGATAGGGGTATGTGGATACCATAAAACTTAGAAAGGTAAACCATTCAGGAAATGACATGAAAATATAAAAATTTCAGGTACCAGAAACTTTAGCACAAGGGGAAACTTGGTTATTAGAACTAGAATTCATTGATGGAAGAAGGAGCAATTTCAGACAGATATAACATTCCTCAAATACTTGCCTCAGTTCTTTAACCTCCAGTTGACTGGACAAATCTTGTGAACTAAAATAAAATCTGGCTGACTGAATGGACCCTCCTCCTGGCCAAGGGGATATCCTAAAACTAAATTGCTTGCCACAAGGAAGGAGGTCAGACATGACTTATCATTCTCCCCTCCCTTCTTGGAGACTTCCTTTGTAACTCATTAACAGGCCTAAGGCTATTCAAGAAAAACCTGCAGGCCCTCAATTTACACAAGAGTCCACTTGCTCAAGGCTTCTTGGGTGTAGCTCTGGGTCATGGTCCTCAAATTTGGCTCAGAATAAATCTCTTTTAAATTATTTTACAGAGTTTGGCTTCTTTTCTGTTGACACTCTGAAGGTAGAGTAGTGTCAACAGATCCAAGCACTGAAAAAGGCAAGAGTGGGAGGAAATGGGAAAAGGGGAAGAGCAGTCACAAGAATAAATTAGAAAAATCATTATCATCATAGAAATAGTTATTCTTAGGGAAATTTTTTTCCCTCAGACAGGCATCATAGTAACATAGATTGAGTACTAGAATTGTGGCAAATGTTGTGAATCTTCAATATGCCACATTCCTTAGAGAAGAAATTATTTGCCAATAAATTATAAGGCATTTGCAAATAAAAGTTGATGGTATTCACCTTTAGATTGCCAGCATCTAAAATAACACCAGGCTAAAGGGCTGTTGTTTGAATTTAAATCATTGGTTTGCATCAGAATCAGAGTGGGCCTGAGAATCACCAGGAGAGTTTATTAAACTACATAGTTGCCAGAGTTTTGATTCAATAGGTCTGGGGCTAATAATTTACATTTCTATCAAGTTCCCACCGGGGTGCTACTGCTACTACTCCAGGAATCACACTTTGAGAACCATTGAGCATTCTTTCAAACCAGGGGTCCACAAACTATAGCCAGCTGGCCAATTCACCCTCAGCCCATTTTTGTACAGTCCAAGATAGAAGAATGCTTTTTACATTATTAAAGGGTTGTTAAAACACATACTCACAAAGAATATACAATAGAGATTGTATGTGTTCCATAAAGTAAATATTTATTATATGGCCTGTTACAGAAAACATTTACCAATTACTGGTTTAAACAGTACAATTATTTCAAAAAAAAAATTAACTTAACCAGGAAAAGCTTTAAACGCCTTCATCACTGGAGAATAAAAATCAAATATTTATTTTCTTTGTTTCCTAAATAACATTGTATTTCTAATATTCTACCTCTTCTTAATTCTTATTTGTCTGCTTGTGTCTATTTTAGGGACTCTAAGAATGATTTCAATTATACTGTAAAAGCATTTCACTGAACTAAAAGTCCCCTCCTTCCTGCCCTCATAAAAGAAAGCAGAACACAGCAGGAGCTTTCATCCCTGAATTCCTTCACCTTCTTATGCCATTCTGTAGGAAAGGATCTAAGACAGGCCCTCGCCATCCTGTCTGCCATTTTTCTATCAAAAGAATTACAGAGTTTAGCAGTTTGGAGACATTTTTCACAGGTATTATTCACTGTGCCAGAGAGTTCATCTGTACGGGGGCATTTCAATAAGGGTACATTTCTTCCTGCCTAAAAATAATTATAACTAATAATTTTGCTATGAATTGAGATGTCTATCTGCTGTCTAACCACTGTCTCTCATATCTCTACTGCAAAACAAATGAAAGAAGCAAGTGATTCTGTATCCTCAGTCCAGGCAAATACCACATCATATCTACTGAACACTTTCAACAATTCAGGTTGTTATATTTATAATTAAGTGCAAAAGTAAAATCAGTGAATAAATGACTATTTGAAATGTTGTGTGACTCAAAGGGACTGATATCCCACATAGAAAGTGTTATTTCTCATGAGTACTTAAGAATAATCAAAGATTAATTAAAGAATTATCCACAGCTCCATACAGAGGAGAAAATAGCATTTTTCATCTGAAATTTGAAATAGTTAACACAGGTTTTCAACAAAGCACTGGTCTAAGAGTCAGGGCACTTGGGGTGTAGGTCCACTTCTAACAAGATTTGCTGTAGGTCTAAATGAGGGAAATGCCATCCCTGGTTTTCATTTTAACTCTGAAGCTAGGCCAATAATTATTTAACATTATAAACTTTCAAATACTGTTCAAAGGTCATTTTTTTAGTTTATGATCTATAGAAAGAATAAAAACACCAAAGAAATGAACACAGAGGGAATACCCACTGTGATAAGAGACAAAGTCCATGTTTTTCATTGCAAAACATAGGTCCCCATGATTACTTCTTGAAAAGGACTCAAGAATTTAACAACACAATAGTATATTCGTGTAGTTTCCTAGTGTAAAATATACTCCTATGAATACCCTTTCAATGTTGTGCCAGCACATAACCTAATTCTAGAGAATAACATTCACTGTAAAAATTGATGACAGCCATTATATTATAGGTTAAGTGAAATAATAATACCAGGATGTTATAATAAAAATCTCCTTGAGAAAATAATAGAATGAGAAAAATCACTTTATTCCTTCCTTATAAAAGACTTCTGATTAAAAGTGAATTCCATGATGGGCTAAACAAATACCATCCACTGAGGTGTTAGAAGAAAATAATAGAAATTTTACCTACATTTATGTTTCATCACATGCCCTTTAATTCCTATGTTTCATGTTTTGTAATTCATATAAATATTAGTGATACATGTTTATAATTAATGAATAAAGGGTACAACAGCACCATTTCATGTCTTCATCAAATCTTCTCTATGAAAAATGCTGAACATCACCAATTATTAGGGAAATGCAGATTAAAATCACAATGAGATATCATCTTACCCCAGAAAAAACATATAAGTCCAAGAATAATAGATGCTGGCATGGATGCAGAGAGAAAGGGATGCTTATACACTGTTTGTGGGACCGCAAATTGGCACAACCTCTATGGAAAACAGCATGGTGATTCATCATAGAACTAAAAGTAGACCTACCATTCAATTCAGCAATCCCACTATTGGGTATTTACCCAAAGAAAAATAAGACTTTTCACCAAAAATACACCTGTACCTGAATAGTTATTGCAGCAGCACAATTCACAGTTGCAAAGATGTGGAATCAACCAAGTGCTCATCAATTCATGGGAGCATTAAATTAGTTTTCTTATTGGTTCCTCTTCCTCTAGTCTCACTCAGATCCCTCCAATACTTTCTCTATATTGTCAGCAGAGATACCTTTTTAAAGTGAGCATCTGATTTTGCTATTCTTTATCTTAAAATAAATCCAAAGGATTCATGTTGCCTAAAAGAAAAAAAAGAATGTCAAGATCTGGTCAGTGCGCATTTCTACAACTTTATTTCTCATCATATCCCCTTGACACTCTTCACTCAGACTGTACTGAACTACTTCAATCCACTGTTAAACTTGTTCAGATCACACTTCACCTATAACAGTATTTTAAGTTTGAAGTGTGAACTAAGTCATCACAATACAATAGAAATGGAATTACAAACTGAGGTGACAGAATAAAAAACAGATTTTAAATGGAAAAATTCTAGAACCAGATAGAGATTAGTTTTAGGTTAGATTTCCTGGAAATGGACTGTGAGACGAGGGGTTATGTGCAGGAGGTTAATTGTGAGTGCTCTGGGGAGACATACTTGTAAGGAAGTAAGCAAGGCAGGGTTTGAGCAAAGGGAGAATCTTATTCCCAATGCTTTGAAAATGGGGCCTTACAGAATACTCCAGAAATAACTGGACCTTGAATATTGAGCTTTTAGAGTTGTCTCAAATTGAAGAGAGGGGGTTGAGCCTTTGAACCCTAATATCAGCCAATCATTGTCCATAGATCACCTGGTGGAGGGTGGTGGTAAATTTGTGTGAAGATGCAATGCTAGTTGGGGGACCCAGCTGTAAGCCATCAGCAGATGTTCCCAGGATTGTCCCTGAAAAAGGTATCTCAGTGAATCAAAACGCTACCTACTACAAAGTTCTAAAGCCCAAACAAGGATATTAAAAGTTTAACTTAAGAGAGATAAGGAGAACACTTGTAAATAATTTATGTTGTTTAATAGAATTACTCCTGTGCTCTAAAGAATAAAAGTTTGTGTGTGTGTGTGTGTGAGGGAGGGAAGGGGGCTATCCTTTTCAAACTTAGGAAAAGACGCTTGAATGAGACCAACTTAAAAACCCTGAGATGGGTCTCTTGAAGTTTGAGACACACAATAGACTGTTATCTGACTCCACCCACAAAAATATGGAAGGATGGTAAGTTAACTTTGGTGGCTGGTGAAAATAAGTTGCTGTTGCATATGGGAAGTCGTGTACTCTACTCCAGTGGTTTATTCAAAGACTCAAGAGCTAAATAAGTTTGTTAAGGTAAATATTCAAATGATTATAATACCAGAAATACTATGACACGTGCTGTAAAAAAGATTCAAGACAATTGCTAGTGAGTTGTAAAGAAGGAAATTGCTTCTAGTTTGAAAAAGTAGGGAAAATTTTCATACGTTAATCAATGTTTTATATTGTGTTAAAGAACTGTTAGGGGGAGAGGGGAAAATCTAAGGGAGGTTTTAGGTGGAGCAAACAGCCTGAGGCAAAGAACAGAGTAGAAAGTACTATGAAAGAAGACTATGTTCAAATGGCACAATGAAATAACACTGTGGACTTGTATTAGTTTTCTAGGATTTCCATAAGAAAATACAACCGACTAGGTTGCTTAATAAATAGAAATTTATTAACTTGGAGTTCTAGAGACTAGAAGTCCGTGTCAAAAAGGTTGGTTTCTCCTGAGGCCTCTCTACTTGGCTTGCTGGTGGCTGCCTTCTTACTGCGGCCTCATATGGTCTTTCTTCTGTGTGCGCACATCCTTTGATATCAATTTGTGTGTCCGAAATTCCTCGTCTCATAAGGACACCAGTCAGGTTGGATTAGGGCCCAGTCTAAAGGCTTCATTTTAACTTAATCACCTCTTTAAAGGCACCATCTCTAAATACAGTCATATCCTGAGCTACTGGGATTTAGGGCTTCAACATAAGGATTTGAGGGGAATATAATTCGGCTTATAATTGGATCTTAGTATAAATAACTTACTTATACAATGTCATGTATTTGTAAACTTGAGACAAAATTGTGTTACAGGAAGAAGTTAAAATATTGGAATGAGACAGCCTTGTGATAATTCCTAGTTCAGCTACTTACCAATAAATTAATAGTTTGGCTTTGAAAAACTTATGTAATTTCTTTGAACTTCTGTTTCCTCAACTGGAAAAAGGGCACAAAAATAAATGTCTACATTGTTGGGTGGTTTTGAAGGTTAAAGAAAGGTATAGTTCTAATTTAACACATAATCTGACAGAGTGATTAATGAATCAATATTATTTCCCTTCAGAAAATTGAAATCATTCCCTCTTCAAAACGGAACTAGACAAGGATGCCCACTATCTCCTCTTCTATTCAACATAGTGCTCAAAGTCCTAGATATAGCAATCAGGCAAGAGAGGGATATTAAGGGCATCCAAGTGGGGGCAGATGAGATCAAACACTCGCTCTTCGCCGATGATATGATACTATACCTAGAAAACCCCATGGACTCATCCAAGAGACACCTAGATTTAACAAATGAATTTGGTAAAGTTTCAGGTTATAAAATCAATATACACAAATCAGAAGCATCCATATATGCCAAGAACCATCAAGCAGAAACTCAAATCAAAAACACAATACCCTTTACTATAGCCTCAAAGAAAATTAAATATTTAGGAGTATACTTAATGAAAGATACGAAAGATTTATACAAGGAGAACTATGAAACACTAAAAAAAGAAATTGTAGATGATGGAAACACATGGAAAAATCTACGTTGTTCATGGATAGGTAGAATCAATATTGTTAAAATATCAATATTACCTAAAGTGATCTACAGAATTAATGCAATCCCCATCAAAATACCACCAGTATTCTTTACCGATCTAGAAAAAATAATTCTTCACTTTGTATGGAACCAGAAAAACCTCGTATAGCCAAAGCAATCTTAAGTAAAAAGAACATATTGGGAGGCATCAGTCTTCCTGATTTCAAGCTGTACTATAAAGCAATAATACTTAAATCAGCCTGGGACTGGCACAAGAACAGAAGCATCGATATCTGGAATAGATCTGAGACACTAGATATGAAACCTTCGGTATACGGTAACCTAATCTTTGATAAAGCAGACAAAAATATACAATGGGGAAAAGAATCTCTCTTCAATAAATGGAGCTGGGGAAACTGGTTAACTACATGCAGAAGATTGAACCAGGATCCCTACCTCTCACCTCTCACAAAAATTCACTCAAGATGGATAACAGACTTAAACCTAAGGCATGAAACCTTAAGAATCCTGGAAGAAGATGTTGGGAAAACCCTATCAGACATTGGTCTAGCCAAAGTATTTTTGAGGAAGACTCCAAGGCAATCACTGTGGCATCAAAAATAAACAAATGGGATCTGATCAAATTAACAAGTTTCTGCACAGCCAAGGAAACTATCATTAGAGCAAATAGACAACCCACAGAATGGGAAAAAATATTTGCTCTCTACACTTCTGATAAAAGCCTAATAACAAGAATGTATCTAGAACTTAAAAGAATTAACAAGAAAAAATCAAACAACCCCATCAAGAAATGGGCAATTCAAATGAACAGGAACTTCTCCAAAGAAGACAGAATAATGGCCTGCAAACATATAAAAAAAATGCTCAACATGTCTAATCATCAGAGAAATGCAAATCAAAACCACAATGAGATACCACCTAAACCCAGCGAGAATGACCTGTATCACAAAATCCGAAAAGAACAAATGCTGGCAAGGATGTGGAGAGACAGGAACACTCTTACACTGCTGGTGGGACTGCAAATTAGTGCAACCTTTGTGGAAAACAATTTGGAGATACCTCAAACAGCTAGAAATAGAAATACCATTCAACCCTGCAATAGCATTATTGGACATCTACCCAGAAGAGCATAAGACATTCTATTGTAAGGACATCTGCACCCAAATGTTTATCGCAGCACAAATTACTATCGCAAGGTCATGGAAACAACCCAAGGGCCCGTCAATTTAGGAGTGGATAAGTAAAATTTGCTATATGCTCACTATGGAATATTACTCAATTCTAAGAAACGACAGTGAGCTAGCA
>VBSM01003018.1:8327310-8339177 GCA_008086735.1 Cheirogaleus medius
TAACCCTAACAATATCTGTACCCCCATAATATAATGAAATAAAAAAATAAAAAATAAATTAAAAAGTTACTCAACTCCCCCCCAAAAATATTATTTCCCTTTACCTTATCTCCTTCTAATCTCTGTCATCTTACACTTTCTCTGTTAAGACAAGTCTGCTCCGTGCCAATACAAACAGCAAAAAATGTGTGAACTTTTTAATCTTTGCTTAAATTGCACATTCTTAGTGAGATCCTAATGGATCATTATTTTAAAATAATAGCTCTGTATTTCCCATACCAATATATTTTCATACGCTCCTTATTTATTGTCCTTTATAGTACCCACCACCTAAAATATATTTATTTACTTGTTATTTGTTGTCTGACTACCACCCTACCCTGACTAGAATGTCAGCTTATAGAGAGTAGAAACATAGTTTTTCTTGTTTTTCATTTTATCCCCAGTGCCTAGAACAGGGTCTAGAACATAACAGGTACTCAGAAAATTTTGTAGAATTAATAAATGAATGTGGAATACTATTTAGAGAAACATAATTAACTTGTCCTATAACCAAATCCATTTTATATAATATCAATACTTAAAGAATATTCAATCCAGGAATTAGGATTATACCTGACCAACATCAAAAGACTTAAAAAGTTATGGTTGATAGGCCATTGATAATGTGAATTGACTTTACATTTCATAGTTACCAGGCAGGCACCCCTATAGAACTAACAACAAAGCTGATTAAAGATCTCAGACATTTTTGCCATTTGTATTGGCATGCAGCAGACTTGTCTTAACAGAGAAAGTACAAAATGACAACTTGTTACTGAATGGAGTAGACTAAAGAGACAAACCAAGGAAGTTTAAAATCTACATTGTACTTTCATTGACTATAGGGGACATTAATAACAACCAAACCAAATGTGACAAAACATCTTATGACATTAGAGGCAGATGATATTTATATGGCAATCATTTGTGTTCTAGGCACTTTCGTATATATTTTAATTCAAATAATCATCACAACAACCCAATGACAAAGGTAGTATTATAATTTTCTCTTTCAAAATGAAAACACCAGAGACTCAGAGAGGTGGAGGAACATGATGAAGTCACCCATTTGGAATGTTTCATTCATGATATGAACCTGGGTATTTAGGCACAGAGGCCATTGCTTTCTCCACTCTACCACACTATAATTTTACAATTAATGTTTCTTCTTTAGGGTGTTGATAACATGATAAATTTCTGAATTAGAATAACTTCAGGCAATTTTCTGTACAGTAATATATTCTACATAGCTTAGTGCCAAATACTGAACATATGTCTAAATTCTGAATGGGGTATCTTTTCAATAAATTTGGCTAAAAAGTGTCCCGTTCCCTGCAGTGAGAATGGCCTTTATCAAAAAGTCCCCAAACAATAAATGTGGGCATGGATGCGGAGAGATAGGAACACTCCTACACTGCTCGTGGGACTGCAAACTAATACAACCTCTGTGGAAAACAATATGGAGATATCTCAAAGAGCTACAAGTAGAACTACCATTTGATCCAGCAATCCCATTACTGGGCATCTACCCAAAAGAACAAAAGACATTCTCTAAGAAAGACATCTGCACTCAAATGTTTATAGCAGCACAATTCACAACGACAAAGATGTGGAAACAACTCAAGTGTCCGTCAATCCATGAGTGGATTAATAAAATGTGGTATATGTATACCATGGAGTTCTACTCAGCCACAAAAAAAAAAACAACAATGGTGATATAGCACATCTTGTATTATCTTGGATACAGCTGGAACCCATTCTATTAAGTGAAGTATCCCAACAATGGAAAAACAAGCACCACATGTACTCACCATCAAATTGGTATTGACTGATCAACACTTAAGTGCACATATAGTAACAACATTCATCGGATGTCGGGCAGATGGGATAGGGGAGGAAGGGATGGGTATACACACACATAAAGGGTGTTGTGTGCACCATCTGGGGGATGGACATGCTTGAAGCTCTGACTCGGGTGGAGCAAGGGCAATGTACATAACCTAAACATTTGTACCCCCATAATATGCTGAAATAAAAAAAATCACACAAAAAAAGAAAAGAAAACAGCAGGCCCAGATGGTTTTACTAGTGAATTCTAGAACTTATTTAAGGAAAAAAAATGGTGGCAATTCTCTCTACAATCTATTACAAAAAATAGAAGCAGGAGGAACCTTCCCAACTGTTTCTATGAAATTAGCATTACCCTAATACCATAACAAGACAAAGAAATTACAGGGAGCATGTAACTGATAAAGGATTTACATCAGAAATATTTAAATAACTCATGAAACTCAATAATAAGAAAAAAACAATTAAAATGTGGGCAAAGGATCTGAATAGAAACCTCAGTAAAGAAGATATACAGATGGCAAATAAGCCATGTAAAAAAAGATGCTTAATCTCATGTCATTAGAGACTTGCAAATTAAAGCAAGGTGTGAGATACCACTACTCACTTATAAGAATGAATATATCCAAAACACTCACAACATCCATTTCTGGTGAGAATACAGAGTAACAGGAATTTAATTTTTTGCTTGTGAGAATGCAAAATAATAGTAACTTTGGAAGACAGTTTGGCAGTTTCTTACAAAGCTAAACATAATCATACTATGTGATCCAGCAATTGCACTCCAAGGTATTTACAGGCATACCTCATTTTGTTGTGCTTCATTTCTTTGTGCTTTGCAGATATTTCATATTTTTTGGAAATTGAAGGTTTGTGCAACACTGTGTCGAACAAGTCTACCATTGTCATTTTTCCAACAGCATATTCTCACTTGTGTCTCAGTATCACATTTAAGTAATTCTCACAATATTGCAAACTTTTTCATTATTATTGTATCTGTTATGGTGATCTGTGATCAGTGATCTTTGATATTATTATTGTCATTGTTTTGGAGCATAACGAACCACACTCAATTAAGATGGTGAACTTAACTGATAAATGTCATGTATGTTCTCACTGCCCTACGGATCTCTCATTCTCCGGTCTCTCTCCTTCTCTTCAGGCCTCCCTGTTCCCTGAGACACAGCAATATTGAAATTAGGCCAATTAATTACCCTATAATTGCCTCTAAGTGTTCAAGTGAAAGGAAGAGTTACAGTCTCTTACTTTAAATCAAATGCTAGAAAATTATTAAGCCTAGTGAGGAAGACATGTCCCAAACCAAGATAGACTGAAAGCTAGGCCTCTTGTGCCAGTTAGCCAAGTTGTGAATGAAAAGGAAAAGTTCTTGAAGGAAATTAAAAGTGCTACCACAATGAACACGAGAATGATAAAAACGTGAAACAGCTTTATTTCTGATATGGAGAAAACTTTAATGGTCTGGATAGAAGATCAAAAACTAGTCACAACATTCCTTAAGTGAAAGCCTAATCCAGAGCGAGGCCCTAAGTCTCTTCAATTCTATGAAGGCTTATAAAAGTTAGGAAGGTGCAGAAGAAAAGTTTCAAGCTAGCAGACGTTGGTTCATGAGGTTCAGTAACCACCACCCTGATACTTCAGCAGCCATCATCATTGAGGCAAGACCCTCCACTGGCAAAAATATTACAACTTGCTGAGGCTCAGATGATCTTCAGCAATTTTTGGCAATAACGTATTTTAAAATTAAGATATAGTCCTTCAATAGCTCAGTTGGTGGAGCGGAGGACTATAAAATTAAGGTATGTACATTGTTTTATTAGACATAATTCTATTTGCACACTTAAAAGACTACATTATAGTGTAAACATACCTTTTAGATGCACTGGGCAAACACAAAGTTCATATGACTGGCTTTATTGTGATATTTGCTTTATTCCAGTAGTCTGGAACTGAATCAGTATCTCTGATGTATGCCTGTACTCATATGAGTTACTATAAAGCATGTCCACACAAAAACTTGCACATAAATGTTTATAACAGTTTTATTAATGATTGCCAGAAATGGGCAGCCCCCTAGAAATCCTTTGATAGGTGAATTGCTATTCAAACCATAGTACATCCATACAATGGAACAATAAAAAAAAAGAGCTATGATGTCATGAAAAGGTAATTAAAAGCATACTGCTTAATGAAAGAAGTCATTCTGAAAAGGCTACAAACATACTGTATGATTCCAATTACATGAAATTCTGGAAAAGGCAAAACTATAGAGACAGTACAAAGATCAGTGGTTGTCAAAGCTTGAGGAGTAAGTGGGGATTGGATAAATAAGTAGAAATAGGGGGTTTTAGGACAGTGAAACTACTCTGTATGACACTATAATGGTGGATACATGACATTATGAATTTGTCAAAACCCATAGAAGTACACAACACAAAGAGTGGACCCCAATGTAAACTATTAATTTTAGTTAATATTAACGTATCAATATTGGTTCATCAATTGTAATTAATATACTATATAAGTGCAAGATGGTAATAACAGTGGAAACTGGAGGAAAGTATAGAGGCTGTATATGGAAACTTTTTGTACTTTGCCTAACTTTTTCCATAAACCTAAAATTTAACAAGTAAGTTCTATTATTAATATTTTAAAATAAATTAAAATGGATAAAGGTGCATTGAAGATCACTGTATAAGAATCTTGGGTTGCATTTCTATTTTCATAGAAAAGAGTACCATCAGTAAACTGAGTCAATATGTAGGGCTATATTTAATATACTCATTATGGATTAATCAGTTTTCCAAAGTGTTTTACCAACTCCCATGCCAGTGACCACTATTCCATCTCAGACTGTTATACGGGATTTTTCATTTGTCAAGCTGACTCTTCCCTAATACTATCAAGTCAACTCACAAATCAGTATGTATTGGTTACAAGAAAGATAAGCCATGAGGATATGGACTTAAATATCAAAAGGCTCACTCTCAGGAAAGCAAGGGTAGTAGCCGTTTGTCACTTCTTGGCTACTCAGCATCTGAGCCCTTGTTCTAACACTTAGATGCATCAAGATATTGAATAATTTTCTTCTCTTATCTTATGAAATAAATTTGTAAGTAAGAAAAACATAACTTATACACATCAAATAGAAGACCCTTATTGTGTTTATCATTAGTTTGTTCCATTTTATTTCTGGGTAGTATTCCATTGTAGGAATGTGACACAGTCCCTTTCCCCTTTCACCAGGTGATGGGCATTTGGGTTGTTTCCAGTTTGGGGCTATTATGAATAAAGCTGCTATGAATAATTGTGTACAAGAATTTTTGGTGCATCGCAAAAATATTATGCTAAGTGAAAAAATTCAGACACAAAAGACTACAAACTGTATAATTTAATTTTTATGATATTGTAGAAGAAGCAAAATTATAGTCACAGAAATCTGATCAGTGGCAAAGGAACACAAGGAAATTTTGAGGATGATAGAAATGTTCTATATCTTGATTCTGGTGGTGGCTAGATGACTATATTCATTTGTCAAAGCCCATAAAATTGTGAACTTAAAATTGGTGAAACATATTTTATGAAAATTTTACCATAATAAAACTGACCAGAAAGAAAAAGACAATCATTAATTTGCAAGGATAGTACAGTTTCAACCTATCAACTGCCTCATAATTTGTAAGACTGCCTCTCTCACACTGATGCTAGTTCATTCTATTATACAGAGAAGTGTTGGTTCCTCCTCTTCTTTGCATTAATACCTATTTCCCTTTCAGATTTTTGTTTAGCCAACTGGGAATGGGAAATAACATGGTAGTTGAGCCATATACTTTTTTATGTCCTTTCCCTTAACTACAGATAGATGCAGCTGAAGCTCTCAAAATACTGTTTATATTGACTAAATTCTACATCAAAGATGATTCTAATTCCCAGTTTCCATCTGGCAAGACCGAAGGGGATGGTTTCATTCATTCAATTACAGAGTGTTGTTGGGTGTATCCACAGTGCCTATCATAGTGCCTGGCAGGGTAGGCATTCCATAAATATTTATTGACTGAGAAAAATACTGTTAAAAGGTTCATTCTGTTTAAAGTGTACTATAAGAAAAAATGGGTCTGAAGAGAAAAAATCTTTACCTGCAATACAATATATAATCGCAGACTACTAGCCTCTGTAAGAATTGGAATACATGATGCAGTGCTCCATCCAGATATCTCCATCAGGACCAAGACACTCTTTACCACATTTTCTGGGGCTGCTAATGGTTCACATCTGAGTATCCCTCTGGGACCTGCCCCTGAACTAAAGAAGCCACACTGCCCAAAGTTACACCCCTTCACTGGCAACAGCCTGCATCAAATGACTGGTCAGTGTGTTGAGGGGAACAAAGACTTGACCCTCTTGCCTCAATTTAGGACAATTCTGAAGGGCAATTTCAGCTCCAGAGATCCCTATGGGATAGCCTAAAGCCTGATTACAACCGTATCTAGGTTTAAATTCTCCATCTGCTCATTTTGCTTCCCTCATTTTTTTAAAGGTGCTTCTCTTGAGGTCACTTGCCAATAAACCTGTTGTATTAATATAAAACTATTTGTTTCCCAGTGAAACCTGACCTAAGAAAATTGATACTGGGATTAGTCCTAACAAGTAATCTCAAATATGGGATTTTGGAACTGTATCACTCATTGGTGAGATAGATAGGAGGACCTCATCTCTGTTAGTAGTTGGAGTACTAATAAGCCACTGGCATGATGTAGCAGTGCAATTGTTAAAATATCAACTAGTGGTAAACTGGAATGGGATATGGGATGGAAAAGACTGCAATGGTTTCCACAGTATCTCAGGCCTTTGTAAGATTTGAGTTGAGTAGTAATTATAAGCAATATGAAATTGGATGGCATCCATTGGTATTATTGATGCACTAGAGAAAAACAATGAAAGGCTCATGGTGACAAGTCACCAATTTAAGGTAAAATTGCAAAAATATGAGGGCTTCCTTGGCAGCACATAAAGAGACTCTAACCTCCTGCAGCTGAAGGGTAGGAAAAGCTGAAGATATAGCTCAGGACTTAGTTATAAGAGTAGTAGAGCTCCAAGTTTGAATCTTCAAGCCCATGTCACAGACAAGACAGTCATAGGGAAGGAAAAAACTCTGAGTCTTAGGATGGGGATAGCTGTGTCAATATACATTGAATTCTTGGTTCCTCAGGTTCCCTTGAGCCAACTGGGCCTGTAAAAGTGGCCCACTGCTTTCCGCTAAAGTAGCATTCACCCCTTGCAGGAAGACAATGAACAGGCTCTGCCCGGCAAGATAATTCTGGATCCCCTCATAGTCAATCTCCACCTCCTTTCTGGCCAGAAGAAAAACAACTAAGGTGAAGTCACAACATAACTTGGCTCAGGAATGTACTGGGCTTGCAAAGGGAAGGAAAGGGAGCATACACTGAATGCACTGGAGGACCTAGCAGAAGGGTATACATGGAGCTAAACCCTGAAGATGCTGAATCAAGAGGGGCAGAATATAGTTGGAAGGGGTGAATTTATCAATATGGGAGAAATATCTCATGGTTAATGATTTAAACACCTAGCAAAAGCCCAGGGGAGAATGATAATACACTACTAGGGTGGCTCCTAGAAACTTGCTAAAAGTGCCTACTCTAAGTGTAAAATAAATGCCATGGTAGTTGGAAGCAGAGAGAATAAAAAAGCTTAGAGGAGTAGGCATGCTAGAGTGGATTTACTATATAAGGACAGAAAACTAAACAGCTCATCATATTCTGCAGGCAGGTCCAGTAGATAATTCATTTACCAAAGCAGTACAGAATGTACTGATAACAAATGAACTAGTAATTTTGAAAAACTCAGTAGGAGGCTGTGTTACTTTTATATTGCCGTATACCAAATTACCACCAACTTATTGCATAAAACAGCATACATTTATTATATTACAGTTTCCATGGTCAAGAGTCAAGGTATGGCTTAAGCAGGTCCTCTGCTTCAGGATCTCTCACAAGGCCACAATCAAAGTGCTGGTCCACCTGCATTCCTTCCTGCTGCTCAGAGTTCTCTTCCCAACCTTCCATGGTTGTTGGCAGAATCCATTTTTTTGTAGAACTAAGATCCCTGGATTCTTACTGGCTATTAACTTGAAGATGTCCTCAGGTTATAGAGGCTGCCCACAGTTCCCTGTCTTGTGGCCCTTTTCATAGGTATGGACAACATGGCTCTTTGTTTCTTTAAGGCTAACAGAAAAAACTGTCACTCCAGTCTACTAGAACAGAGTATTACAGAATGTGACCTAATCAAGAGAGTGACATACTATCAGCTCTTGTGGGGGAGAGTATTTGAGGCAGGCCTGTGAGGAGATCAGCTACTTCTCCCCACGGAGCCAAGTCCCTAAGATAGGGGTCGCCACAGAGGATAAGGAAATTGATAGGAGATAGAGAGAAGTAAAAGAATACACAGAGACTAAGGTATAGTTTATAGTTATATATATATAAAAAGACCAGATATAACACAGCGGGGTACTCAGGAGACTGGCGTATCCTCATGAATGCCAGCCATATGGTTAGATTCATACAGGTTTTTATAATCACAGACATCAATTACCAGTTGTCAGGGTAACATATATGTATATCAGGGAATGCAGTTGCTAGGGGATACAGGTAGTGGGTTTGGGTCAAAAGTCCTCTCAAGGGGCTTCTGATCTATCTAGGTAAACAAACAGATACAAAGTCTTTCAGGGGCTTCTAAGTTCTAAGAGGTAGTTGTCAATTAACAAAGGTATAACAAAAGAGGTATGGTGACTCTATATTTCTTTGATTACTTATGGTGGACTTAAATGTAGACAGACAGGAGAGGGCAGGAAGCCCATCTCTGTAAGACAGGATGTTTATAACCACCAGGGCGCTTCTCTGGGCAAAGTGCACTCATTATCTCCGGCTCCCATCCTGTGGGCCATATTTGCTTTGTCTTGTCTTTCAAGACAGAGGGAAGCTCACAGATTTTGAGATACCTGGAAGCCTTCGTGGAAAACATCCCCATGCGAGATTAGAGAGCTCTCCCATGATAGCAGCCTCTAATAAGTGAACCATTGAGTCCACACATTCCTTCAGGGCAAAACCCTGCAAACTCCTGTTTCTGTCTTTAATATAGTAATGTTCGGTTATACAATAGAATAATGATCTTATGAGCCACGTTTCATTAATTCCTCAATCATATTTTCCCAACAACCTGTGCCATATTGCATTGGCTAGAATTAAGTGGAAGGTTCTGCCCAGACTCAAGGGGAGGCAGTTATACAAGGGCATGCGACACATTGAGGATTACCTTAAGGTGTATACACATCATTGGCTGTACTCTCTAGGATGGAGATGATAGCAGGAGATGATGTTATAGATACCTGTTTCCTGACAGCAAAGAGGATAAGGGGATTCCAGATAAATAGAGGCCAGGAGGCAGCAATTAAATGGTAGAAGCTAGGTAGGCACAATTATCAAAAAAAGCATAAAAATCAGATTTCATCAGACAGTTAGAGGGGCCTGATCCATAGAAAGCTATAAATATGACTAATAGAATACAGTGTCTTTGGGAGCAAGATAAATGGGCAATGAACAAAGGTATTGCTTAATTTATACAACCAAAACAAATTAAGAATAGATGATGAAGAGGCTAAGGGAAGCTCACCCAATTAAAAAATCATGGCCTCTTGCCTAGGTTCTAGATTATAGTCAATTCATAGACCCTACAACGTATTAACTGAAAAAGAGACCAGGTTCTCATAAGGAAAGACCCTGCCAACACCATGGTAAGGGTATAAAATGATGAGTTTCACAGTCTCCCCCGCCCCCCCCCAAGAAAATAACCTATAACCATTCACTTGGGTAACTACACATTGTGGAAAAGGTAATATCTTGATACATGGAGTCCAAGTTATCATTTATACTAAGGGACCTAAAATGTCATTATGCCCCCCTTTCAGAGTGGGAACTTAAGGGACGAAATAGGAAATGGAGTTGTGGTCCATATATAGATCACTGGGTCTACAGATCTCTCTGGTGGTAATTTTTCTAGGTCCTAAGTGTATAGTTGGAATGCATATACTTGGGAGCTCCCAAAAACCCCATTTGGGGCTTTGGCTTGGAGATAAGAGCTATCATTCTGCAGAAGACCAAGTGTCAGTCTCTGAAATACTCAACACCATACTTCCCCCACTGCTAGCTGACATAGTAAATCCAAAACAATATTGAATCTCAGAGGGAAAGACAGAAATTAGTACCATACTAAAAGACCCCATGGAAACAGGGATAGTGATCCATAATCATATTTCCATCTATTTTTAGACCCAACAAAATTATATGTAGCCTGGTAGATGAAAGTGGACTATCACAAACTCAACCAAGTAATACTCTCAATTATGGCTTCTGTGCTGGATGAAATATCTTTTTTAGATCAGATTTTTATAGCCTCAGGTAAATGGTACTTGGCCACTGATACAGGTAATCTGCATGGAAAAGTAGCCAAGACCTTTATTTACCCACAACTCTTGCACTGGCATTTTTCTCTCAGTTCATCATGATGGCCACAAAGAAACATATAACCAGATAACCGAGGATAAGGAATGCCAAGCTTGGTTTACAGAAGGGTCTGTTCACTATGTGAGTGCAACCCCCAAATGGACTGTGGCTATATTACAGCCCCACACAGGGGTAGCTAAGAGGATAGCAGAGAAAGGAAATCCTTTAAATCCCTAGTCAGAGATAAAGGCAATGCCTTAGATATACAATTCCTGTGGAAAGAGAAGTAGTCCAAAATAATTATAGATAAAAAATCATTGTTTGGCTTATTGCTTAAGGCCAAAGCCTTGGAAGGAAAAACACTAGCGGATCATGGAAAAGGAAAGCTGGGAAGAGGCATGCCTATTGTAGTGTGCACACTGTGAAGATGCATGTATCTATAAAATATGTAATCTATATACATAAAATATGCATATCCATAAATAATATGTGGATACATGCACATATAATAAGTATATAATATATATTGTGATGGCTAGTTCTATGTATCAACTTGACTGGGCAATGAGGTGCCCAAATATTTGGTCAAACATTCTGTGTGGTTCTGTAAGTGTGTTTTTAGATGAGGTTAACACATTTAAATAAGAAGACTAAGTAAAGTAGATTGCCATGCCTACTGTGAGACAACCTCATCTAATCAATTGAAGAAATGAATGGAGCAAAAAGGATCAGTAAGAGGGAACTCATGCTGCTTGATTCCATTGAGCTGGGACAGACAACTTTTTTTTCCCTGCCTTCAGACCCAAAATTAAACATTGACTCTTGCTATAGTGAATTGTGCTGCCATAAACATCCAGGTGCAGATGTCTTTATAATAGAATGTCTTATGCTCTTTTGTGTGGATGCCTAATAATGCTATTGCTGGGGTGAATGGTATTTCTATTTTTAGCTCTTTGAGATATCTCCAAATTCTTTTCCACAAAGGTTGCACTAATTTGCAGTCCCACCAGCAGTGTAAGAGTGTTCGTGTGTCTCCACATCCTCACCAGCATTTGTTGTTTTGGGATTTCTTGATACAGGCCATTCTCACTGGGGTTAGGTGGTATCTCATTGTGGTTTTGATTTCCATTTCTCTAATGATTAGTGATGTTGAGCATTTTTTTATATGTTTGCTGGCCATTATTCTGTAAACACATCTGCACCTGAATGTGTATGGCAGCACAATTCACTATAGCAACGATGTGGAAACAACCCAAGTGTCCGTCAATTCATGAGTGGATTATTAAAATTTGGTATATGCTTACAATGGAATATTACTCAATTCTAAGAAACGGCAGCGAGCTAGCACCATTTATATTATCCTGGATTAAGCCCATTATCCAAAGGGACGTGACACAAGATCAGAATAATGGGCTCCATATATACTCGCCATCAAATTGGTAC
>VBSM01003018.1:8339277-8361111 GCA_008086735.1 Cheirogaleus medius
CATATATATATATATATATATATATATATATATAAAACTGGTTCTGTCTCTCTGGGGTTCCCTAATAGTCTCTCTCTCTCTCTCTCTCTCTCTCTCTCTCCATATATACATATACATAATATATATATAAATATGTGTGTATACATACATATATACACACATATATATATACATATATACATATATATGTATATATTTTTAAATATGTGTATATATATATATATATATAATAGGTTGGCTGAGATTCCTTATCTGGAATACTTGAGAACAGAAGTGTTTTGGATTTTTGATCTTGGAATATTTGCATATACGTAACGAGACATCTCAGGAATGGGACAAAAGTCTAAGCACAAAATTCATTTATGCTTCATGTAGACTTTAAATACACAACATAAAAGTAATTTGACACAAGATTTTTAATAATGTTGTGCATGAAACGTTTTGACCGAAACCCATCGCATGAAGTAAGGTGTGGAATTTTCCATTTGTGGCATCTTATTGGCACTCAAAAGTTTCGGAGCTTTTTGGATTTTGAATGTTTGGATTAGGGACACTCAACCTGTGCATGTCTGTGTGTGTGTGTGTGTGTGTGTGTGTGAGTGTATGTATGTGTATATACATTATGTGTGTATGTGTTTTTGTATACATGGTCAGCCCTGTGTTTCCATGGGTCCTGCATCCTCGATTCAACCAAGCACAAATCAAAAATATCTGAAAAAAATAACAATAATACAATTGTTTTTTTATTTCAGCATATTATGGGGGTACAAATTTTAAGGTTTCAAATAATGTCCTTGCCTCCCTCCCCCCACAAGTCTGAGCTTCAAGCGTGACCATCCCTCAGACAGTGCACGTCTCACTCATTATGTATTTATATACCCGCCCTCTCCCTCCCCCCCACACCAAACCCCATTAATGTAGTTCCTTTGTGTCCACTTAGCTGCTGCCCACTTAATACCAGTTTGCTGGTGAGTATATGCTGCTTGTTTTTCCATTCTTGGGATACTTCACTTAGTATTATGGGTTCCAGCTTTATCCAGGATAATACAAGATGTGCTATATCACTGTTATTTCTTAGAGCGGAATATTACTCCATAGTATACATATATCACATTTGATTAAGCCACTCATGAATTGATGGGCACTTGGGTTCTTTCCACAGCTTTGCAATTATGAATTGTGCTGCTATAAACATTCGAGTGCAGGTGTCTTTTTTGTAGAGTGTCCTTTGATCTTTTGGGTAGATGCCCAGTAAAGGGATTGCTGGATCAAATGATAGATCCACTTGAATCTCATTAAGGTATCTCCATATTGCTTTCCATAGGGGTTGAACTAGTTTGCAGTCCCACCAGCAGTGTAGGAGTGTTCCTATCTCTCCGCATCCACGCCAACATCTATTGTTTTGGGACGTTTGGATAAAGGCCATTCCTACTGGAAATAAGTGATATCTCATTGTAGTTTTGATTTGCATTTCCCTGATGATTAGAGATGTTGAGCATTTTTTCATGTGTTTGTTAGCCATTATTCTGTCTTCTTTAGAAACGTTTCTGTTCATGTCCTTTGCCCACATTTTGATATGGTTGTTTGATTTTTTCTTGCTGATTTTTGTGAGTTCTAAGTAGATTCTAGTTATCAGCCCCTTATCAGATGTGTAGGATGCGAAAATTTTCTCCCATTATGTAAGTTGTCTGTTTACTTTCATGACTATTTTTTGGCTATGGAGAAGCTTTTTACTTTGATCATGTCTCATTTATTTATTTTTGTTGCTGCTGTGATTGTCTTTGGGGTCTTCTTCATAAATTCTTTGCCTAGGCCAATGTCTAGGAGAGTATTTCCAACATTTTCCTCTAGAATTCTAATAGTTTCGTACCGTAGGTTTAAGTCTGTTATCCAGTGTGAGTTGATTTTTGTGAGAGGGGAAATGTGTGGATCCTGTTTCAGCCTTCTACAAGTGGCTATCCAGTTTTCCCAGCACCAGTTATTGAAAAGGGATTCTTTTCCCCATTGTATGTTTTTGTCTGCTTTGTCGAAGATTAGATGGCTATATGAGGATGGTTTTATGTCAGGGTTCTCAGATCTGTTTCACCTGTCAATAATCCTATTCTTGTGCCAATACAAGATTGATTTAATTACTGCAGCTTTGTAGTATAGTTTGAAATCTGACATATTAATACCTCCCATTTTGGTTTTATTGCCTAGAATTGCTTTTGATATGTGGGGTATTCTCTGGTTCCAAACGAAGTGTAAAATTATTTTTTCCATATCTGTGAAAAATGATGTTGGGATTTTAATAGGTATTGCATTGAATCTGTAGATCAGTCTGGGTATTATAGACATTTTAACAATGTTGAGTCTGTCGACCCACGAGCATAGTATGGATTTCCATCTGTTTACATCCTTTGCTATTTGCTTCCTCAGTGTTTCATAGTTCTCCCTGTAGAAGTCTTTTACCTAGTTGGGTAAGTATGTTCCTAGGTACTTTATTTTCTTTTTTGCTATTGTGAGGGGTATTGAGTCTTTGATTTCGTTCTCAATTTGATTGTTGTTGGCATATAGGAATGCCTCTGATTTCTGTGTGTTGATTTTATACTCTGAGACTTTACTGAATTCATTTATCAATTCAAGGAGTTTCCTGATAGAATCCTTGGGGTTCTATAAATATAATATAATATCATCAGCAAACAGTGAAAGTTTGATTATTTTAGCGCAATTCGGATAGCTTTAATTCCTCTTTCATGTCTGATTGCTATAGCCAGGACTTACAGCACTATGTTGAATAGAAGTGGAGATGGTGGGCAGCCTTGACTGTTTCCAGTTCTACGTGGGAATGCTTTCAGTATTTCCCCATTCAGTATGATGTTGGCTGTGGGTCTGTTGTATATGGCTTGCATCATTTCTAGGTATGTCCCTTCTATGCCTATTTTATTAAGTGTTCTTATCATGAAAGGGTGTTGAATTTTGTCAAAAGCTTTTTCTGCATCTATTGAAAGAATCATGTGTTCTTTGTTTTTACTTCTTTTTATGTGGTGAATTACATTTATAGATTTATGTATCTTGAACCATCCCTGCATCCCTGGGATAAAGCCCACTTAGTCGTGATGGATTATTATTTTTATAAGAATCTGAATTCGGTTAGCTAGGATTTTGTTGAAAATTTTGCATCTATATTCATAAGGAATATTGGTCTGTAGTTTTCTTTTTTTTTGTTCCAGGCTTTCCAGGTTTGGTATCAGAGTTATGTTCACATCATAAAAGGTTTTGGGGAGGTTTCCATTCTTCTTGATGTTGTGGAATAATTTCTGCAAGATAGGCACCAGTTATTCTTTGTAAGTGTGGTAAAATTCTGATGTGAAACCCTCTGGGCCGGGACTTTTCCTTTTAGGAATACTTTTAATTGCTGTTTCTATTTCAGCTCTTGATATTAGTCTGTTCAGGAATTATATTTCTCCCTGGTTGAGCCTAGGGAGGCTGTGTGTTTCTAGAAATGTGTCCATTTCCTCCAGATTTTCCAGTTTGTGTGCATAAAGAATTTTGTAGTATTCGTAAATTATATCTGGTATCTCCTTGGGATCAGTTGTGATACCTCCTTTTTTTTCCTGATGGAGCGTATTAGAGATATCTCTTTTCTTCTTTGCGTTAGTCAAGTCAAAGGCATCCAAATTTTTTTATTTTTTCAAAGAACCAACTTTTTTGTTTTTTTAATCTTCTGTATAGCTTCCCTGTTGTCAATTTCATTAATCTCTGTTTTGATCTTGTTAATTTCACTCCTTATGCTGAGTTTGGTGTTGGTCTGTTCTTCTTTGTCCAGCTCTTTGTGTTGATTCATTAAATTGTCTATTTGTGATCTTTTAAACTTTTGATTATAGGCATTTATTGAAATAAACTTTCCTCTCAGTACTGCTTTAACTGTGTCCTAGAGGATTTGATAACTTGTTGCTCCATTATCATTTTGTTTAAATAATTTTTTTATTTCCATTTTGATTTCTTCGTTTATGAAGTAATCATTTAGAAGAGAGTTGTTCAATTTCCACCTTTTTGTGTAGAATTATGAGCTTCTGTTAGAGTTGATTTATACTTTTATTCCATTGTGATCTGAGAAGATACATGGTATGATTTCTAATTTTTTAATTTTTTTTGAGACTTACTTTGTGCCCTAGTATATGGTCAATCTTAGAGAATGCCCCATGAGCTGATGAGAAGAACATATATTCAGTGGATTTTGAGTAGAATGTCCTGTAAATGTCAGTCAGGCCCAATTGTTCTAGAGTTTTGTTTCAATCCATTATTTCTTTATTAATTTTCTGTTTGGAGGCTCTCTCCTGTGCAGTCAGAGGGGTGTTGAAATCTCCTGTTATTATGGAGTTGCTGTTAATCAATTTGCTTATATCCAGTAAGGTTTGCTTTATGAATCTTGGTGGACTGAACTTGGGTCCATATATATTTAAATTTGTTATATCTTTTTGTTGAACTGTACCCTTCACCATTATATAATGGCCGTTTTTGTCTTTCACTAGTTTTGATGGTTCAATAACTAAATCATCTGAGATCAGAACCACCATGCCAGCCTTCTTTTGGCTTCCACTTGCTTGAAATACTGATCTCCACCCCAGTACTTTTAGTCTATATGCATCCTTGCAGGTCAGATGTGTTTCCTGAAGACAACAGATACTTGGCTTGTATTTTCTTATCCATTCAGCCAGCCTATGTCTCTTGAGTGGGGAGTTTAAGCCATTCACATTTATTGAGAGAACTGATATTGAGGCACATTACTGTTCATTCTGTTGGGTTGGACCTTGTTGCTTTGGTTTCTCTCTTGAGCCATTGTGATATCTGGCCTTTAATCTTTAGGTTTTTTGTGTTTTTATGTTCGTGAGTATTTATTATTCTGTTCCATGCGTAACACTGTTTTGAGTACTTCTTGTAGGGCTGGTATTGTCTTTGTGAATTCCCTCAGACTTTGCTTATCTGAGAATGTCTTAATTTCTCCTTCATATATAAAGCTTAGTTTTGCAGGGTACAAGATTCTAGGCTGGGCATTATTTTGTTTCAAAAGAGTGAGAATGTGGTCCCAGTCTCTCCTTGCTTGTAGTATTTCAGTTGAGAAATCTGATGTTATTCTGATTGGTTTTTCTTTGTATATAACTTGCTTCTTTCATCTTACAGCTCATAGAAGGGCGTCTTTAGTTGGTATTTTGGTCAGTCTTATGACTGCATGTCGTGAAGTCTTCCTGTTTGCATTGAATCTCCCAGGGATCCTTTCAGCTTCTTGAACTTGTATCTGAAGACTTTTATCAAGGCTTGGGAAATTTTCCTCTAATATATCTTCAAATAGCTTGTCCAATCCTTGAGTGTTTTATTCTTCCCCTTCTGGTAACCCTATGACCCTCGCATTAGGTTCCTTCACATAATCCCACATGTCCTGTAGGCTTTGCTCGTTTCTCTGCTCTATCACTGTTACTGATTTATTTAATTGGAAAGTGTTATCTTCAATCTCTGAGAGTCTTTCTTCTATTTGGTCCACCCTATTTTTGAGGCTTTCCACTGTGTTTTGTATTTCCCTAAACTGATTCTTCATTTCCAGGAGATCGGATTGATTTTTCTTTAAAATCTTAATTTCCTTAGTGAATTTTTGTTCCAAATCCTGAATTTTGTTTGCAGTTTCTTTGTGTTAGTTATCCATTTTTTCTTGCATATCATTGAGCTTTCTTACAATCCAATTTTGAAATTCTGTCATTTTAGTGTTTTGGGTTTTTTCAGTCTCCGTTTCTTGAGAGCCAGTGTATCTCTTATGGGGAGTGTTTTTTGTTTGATATTTTGATGATCCTAAATTCTTTCACTGAGCTCTCCCCATTTTGATCAGCAGATGGTGCCCAGAGATCCTCTCTTCTGTAGGTTCTTGCCCAGCCACTGGGGGAGCTCTTCCACCACACTTGGAAGGTACCCCTGATGGGAGGGGTTACTTTTGGAACCTATTGTGGCCACATGCAGGGGATTTGTTCCTTGACCACAGCCCTGACTGTTGGCCACTGACCAGGGGAGGAGATCCAGCCCCAGTGTTTTGATCAACTCGGTGACCTAAACTGTTCTGGGAAGCAAAGTCTTTTATGCTGCCCACTTACGAACTGTGCAAAGCCCCAGCGGGTTCTACCTAGATCTGGGGGGGAGTGGCTTTTCTTGTCTCACTCCGCCTCCAGGGGTGGAGTCTGCCACTTTTGGCAGGAGCGATGCAGGCTAGGGGGAGGAAGTAGCTCCCCAGTCTTCCCTGCACACCGGCTCCACAGTGGCTGTAACTCTGGTTTGGCATTAGTCTTCTCAGTAGTACGTTGATCGAGCCAGGACTGGCGAGCTGATGGCAGATTGTGTAGGGGCAGAATTTGTCGGGAGAGTCTCTAGGCTGTGGGAGGGGATCTGCCCGCCGCACCCTATTGCAGCATGGTGGCTGGGCTGTGGACCTCCTCAATGGGGACCGCTTGCCCACTCGCAGGGCACCAGCACAGGTGGCAACTGTTTAGGAGGTGTCAGGTGTCAGGTTGGGGGTTGGGGTCATCAGGACCCTCCGTTCCCTCCTCTATGCCGCCTTCACGACCGCCTTTTCAGCCATCGTTCTCGTTCTTACTGACCCGTCCTGTGCAGTCTTATTCACCCAAGGCCTTTCCAGCTTAGAGTCCCTGAATTAGTGAACAGCTAAGTAGTGCTGGCCACGCTCGTTACCAGAGGCAAGACATCTAACTGCCTCCCCTATCAGCTCAGTTCAGTTTCCTCCCGTCTTGGAGCTGTCCTAGCGCGGAGCTCTGGCGAGTTTCCACTAATGACGGCACTCTCCAGCACCCTCTTTTCCTGCCGTGATTTCACACCAATTTCAGACAGGACCCTGGCTGGGTGGGTGTGGAGGTCAATGGGGAAGCAAGGAGTTCTCCTGTGGGTCTGATCCCAAGTCACCCCCTGGCCCGGCGGGCCCTCCCATGTGGCCTATTTTTTGTTTTGCACTCTCCAGAGAATGTGATCTTATCTCCCAATCACCTCGTTTTTTCATTTTTTGAGAGTCCCGCGCTGAACCTCTGCGAATTCTCGATGCTGTCCTTGTAGGGGGGGGAACCACTCGTGTATAGGAGACCAAGATCTATGTCTCCTTCTCTGGGAGCAGGAATGCGGGGGGTTACCTTTACTCCGCCATTTTTTCCTCCTCCAATAATACAATTTTTAAAAATTTCAGAATATTATGGGGGTACAAACACTTTGGCTACATATATTGCCTTTGCACTGCCTACAAGCATAACCATCCCTGAGAGAGCGCACCACACCTGTCAGGTGTGAGTTTCCCTGTCCCCATCCTCTGCCCCACCTGCCCAACACCTATTAAATGTTACTTTTATATGTGCACGTAAGTTTTGATCTATTAGCACCAATTTAATGGTGACTACATGTGGTGCTTGTTTTTCTATTCTTGTGATACTTCACTTAAAAGAATGGGCTCCAGCTCCATATTGGATATTACAATAGATTGTTCATCATTTTTTATGGTTGAGTAGTACTCCACAGCATACATATACCACATTTTATTAATCAGCTCATGTATTGATGGACACTTGGGTTGTTTCCACATCTTTGCAGTTGTGAATTGTGCTGCTGTAAATATTTGAGTGCAGACGTCTTTTTTACAGAATGTCTTTTATTTTTCCCTCTGGGTAAATATCTGGTAGTGGAATTGCTGGATTAAATGGTAGTTCTACTTTTAGTTCTTTGAGGTTTCTACATACTAATTTCCACAGAGGTTGTACTAGTTTGCAGTCCCACCAGCAGTGTAGGAGTGTTCCTATCTCTCCACATCCAAGCCAACATTTGTTGTTTGGGGACATTTTGATAAAAACTCCTTCTAACTGGAGTTAAATGATATCTCATAGGGGTTTTGATTTGCATTTCCATGATGATTAGAGATGTTGAGAATTTTTTCCTATGCTTGTTGCCCATTAGTGAGTCTTCTTTTGGAAAGTTTCTGTTCATATCCTTTGCCCACTTTTATTAAAAATGGGTTGTTTGATTTTTTTCTTGCCAACTTTTCTGAGTTCTATACAGATTCTATATCAGCCTAGGCAAAGAATTTATGAATAAGATCCCCAAAACAATCACAGCAACAACAAAATAAATGGTATCTGATCAAATTCAAAAGCTTCTGCACTGTCAAGGAAACTATCATTAGAGCAAATAGACAAGCTACACAGAATGTGAGAAAATGTTTGTATGCTATACATCTAAAAAAATAATAAAAGTTAAAAAACATCATAGTAAATGACTATTTGCAGGATATTTACATTGTATTAGGTATTATAAGTAAATAATACTTAATGTATAAGAGAAAAAGTGCATAGGTTATATGCAAATACTATGCCCTTCTATATAAGAAACTTGAGCATCTGCAGATTTTGGTATCTGCATGGGTCCTGGACCCAATCCCCTGAGGATACAGAGTGACAGCTGTACATATATGATCAAACACTATTCAGTTATGTCACCATTTGTGATAGATCAATACCTATTTCATAGAGAAATTGTAATATATCATTAAGAAAATAAATATCAATATTAAAGAAACATCAAAATCCAGTACTCAGTAAAATATAATTCTCTTCCCGTCAAACATTGAAGTCATTCAATGCAAACTTGGCCACACAGTAACTTCCATAATAGCAGCCACTGTGATTTGGCTCCTACTATGTCCCAAGCTTTTTGATAGATGTTTTTTTTTTTAAACTTTGTCTTTATTATGGAAGTATCATATCCTTTCATTTTTAACTAAATATTACCTCATACATTTCCAGAATCTAAGAATTAATTCATTAAAAATTACTATAGGCCGAGTGCTGCAGCTCACACCTGTAATCCTAACACTCTGGGAATCCGAGGTGGGTGAATGGCTAGAGGTCAGGAGTTTGAGACCGGCCTGAGCAAGAGCGAGACCCCATCTCTACTAAAAAAATAGAAAGAAAATAGCTGGACAACTAAAAATATATAGAAAAAAAATTAGCCAGGTACGGTGGCACATGTCTGTAGTCCCTGCTACTTGGGAGACTGAGGCAGAAGGATTGTTTGAGCTCAGGAGTTTGAGGTTTCTGTGAGCTTTGCTGATGCCACAGCACTATAGCCCAGGCAACAGAGTGAGACTCAGTCTCAAATAAAATAAAACAAAATAAAATAAAATAAAAATTACCATAGTACCATTATATCACAGAGAAATATTTCACCTTGTCAGGAAATACCCCCTGATGTTCAAATTTCCCAATAGTCTTCTATTTTATACAATGTGACTGTCTGAATCAGGATCTAAACAAGTTCCACATATTAATATTGATTCATAGTATCTCTTTTTATTATTTCAGGATATTATGGGGGTGCTAAAATTTTGGTTACATGTTATGACTTTTCCTCACCCAAGCCAGGATTAGAGACATGCCCTTATCCCATACAATGCTCACCACATCCATTAGTATCTCTTAAATTTATTTAAAACTATAGTTTTTCTCTCCATTCTTTCCCTGCTTTGTTTTTAACTTTGAAATTATTTTTAAGGAAACTTGATTGCTTTCTGTGGTAAAAATGCTCTCTCCCAAAGATATCCACATCTTAATTCATGGAAACATGGATTGATACCTTTATAGGGAAAAAAAGTGCTTTTACAGATGTGGTTAAGGATAATGGAAATGAGAGATTATCCTGGATTATCTGGGTGATCCCTAAATGTAATCACAAGTGTCTTTATAAGTGAGAGGAAGAGGGAGATTTTACACACAGACAAGAGGAGGAGGCAATGTGACTAAGGGAAGCAGAGACTGGAGGGATGCAGCCAGGAGCCAAGGAATGTCAGCAGCCACCAGAACCTGGGGCGGGGGAGGGAATGTGGTCCTGTTAACACATTGATTTCAGTCCGTTAATACTGATTTCAGACTTCTGTCCTCCAGAACTGTGAGAGAATGAATTTCTTTTGTTTAATGCCACCAAGTTTCTGGTAATTTGTTACAGCAGCAATAGGAAACAATTTTCTCTGTAGAATTTCCTCCAGTGTGTTTTTTGATACCAGCCCTTTGGTTTTTTAAAATATGTTCCTTTGTCTTCTGTATTTCCTGTTTATTTATATTTCTTTTCCAAAATGCTTTTCTTTCCTTTTCTTTCTTTCTTTCTTTCTTTCTTTCTTTCTTTCTTTCTTTCTTTCTTTCTTTCTTTCTTTCTTTTCTTTCTTTCTTTTTCAGAATATTAATGGGGTACAAATGCTTGTGTTACATGTAGCACTTTTGTAATGCTTGAGTCAGGGCTATAAGAGTGTCCATCACCCACATAGTGTTCACTGTATCCATTAGGTAGGTTTTTGCCCCTCACCTTCTCCCCCTTCCCCCTGCTTGATTTCCAATGATCCTTCCTTCCTTCTGTGCATGTGTGTGCCCATCAGTTAGTTACATTTAATTAGAGAGTACATGTGCTGTTTGCTTTTCCATTCTCGACATAATTTGTTCAGGGTAATGGTCTCCAATTTCTTTCAAATTGCTGCAAAAGGTATTAATTCATCCTTTTTTATGGCTGAGTAGCTGGTAGTACACTCTCTATGGAAAATGGTATAGGGATTTCTCATAGAACTAAAAGTAGAGTTACCTACCTTTCAATTTAGTGATGCCACTACTGGGTATCTACTCAAAGGAAAAGAAGTCACTTTACCAAGATGGTTTTATAGGTTATTTGTGTACTTCCATACAGAGATAAATTATCTCTGGTTATCTTTCTTTTCTAAATTTTAGCAGGTATTGTTAATTATTGCCTAGATTTATTCATTCATTAGAGATTGAAAAATAGTTATAATCTTTGCAATTGGCACTTTATATGTATTATCTTCTACTTTAACAACCTTACATTTTGGGTATTGTATTATCAGAAATCTAATAAAAGATAGAACTAAATTTTGAAAGCAGAAGATGAAAATTCAACGTTTGGGCTATGTTTATAATGATGCAGTTTTACCAAGAATCTTGGGTGAAACAGAGCTGAGAATTTGATCCCTACCATTGTCCTCCATACCGATCGTCCACTGATTTAGATTAGAAAGTAGTTTCAGTGGGAAAATTATTTCTCATATAGTTGTTGTAGATAAAATATGTGCATTAGAGATCTTTAGACTATAACATAGTTTTGTTATTTTTTAAAATGTAGTCTTGACCCAGTTTTGAGGCCCTTGCTGGAGTTAAGTCAGTTTCCCTTTTTAAGCAGCTAATTAAAGTCCACACCCCAACCCTTATCAGGCTCTTGCATTCTGGGACCCTATGCACACACCCTAATTGCCCCATGGCTAGGTACAAGATAAGTAGGAACAGCCCGTATGCCCAGGGAGAATGAGAAAATTATTCAAATTAGCCAATCCACAGGGAACCTGCAGAACCTAGCTAATTCCACCTAGCTTGCCTTATACAAGCTGCCTCCTACAGCTCTAGCTGGATGTTAGTTACTCTGTCCCCAGGTGCAACCCCTTGTGTGGCCCTGCCTGGCAGACTTCTCTCATTTAAGGGTATACGTATCAAAGAGTTCCACTTGTCATCTATCCTCGTGTAAGTGTGTTATGTCCCACCATCAAAAGAATCTTTAAATCTTATGTAAAATCACTATTCTAGTTTTGAACAGAAAAGGTAAAGTAAGGTGGTTCTTTGGCTTGTTTTTCTTTTTTAACCATCCAGAATTTCACATTATTTTTTTTTTTACTCTATGCAATATATTTAAGGTAGATCATATATATAACACACAATGTTTAGAATATTCTAAATTTTATTTCGGAATATTACAGGGGTATGATGTTTTGGTTACATAAATTGCTTTTGTATGATTTGAGTAAAAAATATAAGTGTGCTCATCACCCAAATAATTTGTGTTGAATAGGATAGGTGTGAATTTACCCATCCCTTCCTCCCCCCATGAATTTTCCTCTCAGGACTGCTTTAGCTGTATCCCACAAAATTTTATAACTTGTGTCCCCTTTATAATTTAGTTCAAAAAATCTTTTCATTTCCATCTTAAATTCCTCCTTGACCCGACTATCATTCAGCAGTAGGCTGTTTAGTTTCCATGAGTTTGTATAGTGATGTTTCTGTTGGACTTGATTTCTAATTTTATTCCACTGTGGTTGAGAAGATGCATGGCATAATTTCTATTTATTTTTTAAATTCACTGAGACATATTTTGTGGCCTAGGATGTGATCAGTCCTACAAAATGTTCTATGAGCTGATGGGAAGAACATATATTCAGTGGTAAATTGGGTAGAATGTTCTATAAATGTCTGTTAGGCCTATTTGTTCTAGAGTTCTGTTTAAATCCATTGTTTCTTCATTTACTTTATCTTTGGAGCATCTGTCCTGTTCTGTCAGAGGGATGTTAAAGTCCCAGCTATCATGATACTGCTGTTTACCATTTCGTTTAGATCAAGTGGGATTTGCTTTATGAATATTCGTACACCTGTCTTAGGTGACTAAATATTATAATTTTCATGTCTTCTTGTTTAATTGTTCCTTTTACCATTATATAATGACCATCTTTGTCTTTCTCTACTTTTATCAATTTGAAGTCTATGCTATCTAAGAACTGCTACGCCAGCTTTATTTTGGTTTCCATTTACATGGAATATTGTTTTCCGTCCCTTTACTTTGAGTCTGAAATGATTCCTGGTGGATTAGATGTGTTTTCTGGAGGCAGCAGATACTTGGATTTTTTTTTTCCATTCAGCCTTTCTATGTCTTTTATGTGGGTAGTTCAACCCATTCTCATTTATTGAAAGATTTGATAAATGGGGCGGATTTCTTTTCTTCCTGTTAAGAGAACCTTATTGCTGTGTTTTACCTCTGGAGCCATTGTGGCGACTTGGCTCTGACCTTTAGCTTTTGGAGTTTTTACACTGGTGAGTATCTACTGTGCTGATCCATGTATAGTGCAGGTCTGAGTACTTTCTGCAGGGCAGGGCTGGACTTGGTGAATTCCCTCAGTGTTTGCTTGTCTGGAAAATATTTAATTTCTCTATAAAATATGCAACTTAGTTTTTCAGGATTCAAAATTCTAGGCTGGTGGTTGTTTTGTTTCAGAAGATTGAAGCGGAGGCACACTCCCTTCTGGCTTGTAAGGTTTCCACTGAGAAATCTGCTATTACCCTGATGGGTTTTCCCTTGTAAGTCATTTGTTGCTTACATCTAGCTGCTTGTAGGATTTTCTCTTTCATTTTGGTTTTGGCCAGGTTGAATACTATGTGTCTTGGAGATGTTCTATTTGCTATGAATCTACCATATTCAATCTGGATGTCTGGATCTCTAGTGATACTGGAGGCATTTTCCACAATAATTCCCTCAAATAGATTTTCCATGTTTTTAGCACTTTTTCCTTTTCCCTCGGGGATAAATATAATTAGTGTGTTTGTTCACTTCACATAGTCCGTATCTTTCTCAGTGATTGCTCTGCCCTTGTTGTTCTCTTCTCTGCCTCTTTAAATAATTGGATTAGCTCAAGAGCCTTGTGTTCAAGCTGTGAGATTCTTTCTTCTCCTTGGTTCAATCTGCTGCTGAAATTTTATGCTGTGTTTTGAAAATCCCTGAATGACTTTTTCATTTCTATAAATTCTATTGTATCCTTCCTAATTTTGTCAAGCTCTTTAGTGACATTTTCATTAATGTTCTGAAATATTTTGGGGGCTTCTTTTTGTTGGTTTTCAACTATCCCTTCAATTCCACTCTTCTTATTTGTTAACCAGATTCTGAATTCTATTTCTGTTATTTCAACAATTTCCTTGTAGTTGGAGTTCAGTACTGTACCTCTGTTACTATCCATTGCGGGTGTTGATCTGTTCTGATTTTTCATGTTGCCAGGATTCTTTTGCTGGTTTCTTCTCATATGAACTCCATTTTCTGAATTCTGGGTTAATAGGTTTGCAGGACACCTGTTCCTTGCTGGGAACTCTCCAGATTGTTGTAGGATGTTCAAGTTCAGACCTAGACGAGACTCTGTTCACTGAGGCTAGGATTGTGGAGATTGCTCTATCCAGGGTCTCCCCACAGAGGTAACCACAGCAGCTGGATAAGGTTGTCTTGAGATCCTGGGTTGTGGGCATTTGCTCAAAGCAGGTCACAATGTGCTGTTGGTTGGAGTCTGGGCATCCTTGGTGGAGTGGTGGACTTTAGAGCAGCTCTTTCAGTTCTGCTTTGGTGGTGGACCCTCTGGGGCCGGATATTTTGGTTCAAGAGCAGCGCTGGAGACTTAAGGATGGTGTCTCAGGCCTGGTGGGATTTCTGGAGTTACAAGAGTGGAGCCTCAGGCTCTGGAATTAAAGTCAGAGCTAAGACTGGGGAGGAGCTGCAAGCAGAACCTCCGAGCACAGCCTATGAGCAGAGTTTCTGAGACAGAAACAGGACAGTGCAGATGATGAGTGGATCCAATCGCGAGGGTAGTGTCAGGGCCAAGCAGGCAGGAGAGTGTCTGGGCCAGAGGATGGAGTATTGGCCTAGCAAGCAGCAAGCTGCTCCGCAGGCACCTGGGTCCCACAAATGTTAAGTCAGGCAGGCTGAGGTTGGCTCCGGGAGCCGAGGGAGTGCAGAGATCTATACACTCCAATCAGGGTCTGCCAAAGCTGCCACCAAAAGCCTCTCAGGTCAGAGCCTGCTGTGTTCCAGCATGAGAGCCTCCAAGCTGGGACTGGGGTAGAACCAGACGCAAAGCCTCTGAGCGGGGCTCTGAGACAGAAGCGGGGTCCGTGTATATGGCAGGCTAACCCAACCAGGAGGGTGGGGTCAGAGCCAGGCAGGCAAGAGGCAGATGTCTCCTGGAGGGTAGATTCTGGGCCAAACAAGCAGCAGGCTGCTTCTCAGGCACAAGGGTCCTGCAGATGCCTAGTCAAGTGTGCAGAGGTCACAGCTCTCCACGCCCCACCCAGGACCAGCCAAAGTGGTCACCCAAGGCCTCTCGGAATGGAGCCTGTTACACCCCAGTGTGAGAACATCTGAGTTGGGAATGGGGTGGAGCCAGAAGCAAAGACTCCGAGTGGGGGCCCCAATCCAGAAGTGGTGGCTGTGAAGATGACACGCTGAACCAACCTGGAGTGTGGTGTTGGGGCCAAGCAGCCAGGAGGCACCTGGGGCCTGGAGGGTGGATTCAGGGCCAAGCAAGCAGAAGGCTGTTTCTTAGGCACAAGAGTGCCACAGATGCCAGGTCAGATGTGTAGAGGTCATAGCTCTCCATGCCCCACACAGGACCTGCTGAAGTGGTCACCCAAGCCTCTAAGATTAGAGCCTGCTGCCCTCTGGTTAATTCCCATGCCCAGGTCCTGCTGTACTCTAGAGGTGAAGCGCTTGGCTTCATCTTCCACGGTATGGCTCAGGGAAGCCTGAAGTCAGTCCGCTTCCTCTCGAGCCTGGTATAAATGTGGCATACACCTGAGAGTTCAGGATGGCTTTAACTATTGCTTGATCCCCATGGCACCTGTTGTCTAGTGTAAAGGCTCTGCAAAGACTACAGGCGGGTCCCAGTCTGATAAGGTACTGTGGGGGTGGTGAGAGCAGTCTTGCAGTTCAGTCCTCACTGTGCTGTCAAGGCGAGTACCAGGCTCCTGTGCTCTGTTTTCCTATTGTTCCCCTCAAATTCTATAATCTTGTTTTATGTATCAACCTGTCACCTTTTTTCCCACACTGAGTGTCCCATGTTACTTCTCTGTGAATTTACAATGCTGCTTCAGGTATGAGCAATCCATATATAGGCCGATGCCCGCTACTCCCACTTCTTTCCTTGGGAACAGCGAGCTGGCAGGCTACCTATAGTCCACCATTTTTTTTTTTTTTTGCTTCACATTAAAATTTTTTTTTTCAAGAAAATATGAAAGTAGGAACATTTTAGTTACATTTTATATCTTTGCCTCTCCCTAGCAAGGGTTAGAGGTATGCTCTTCCCCTCCACATGCTCATCACATCCCTAAGATGTGGGTTTACCTCCCCAACCCCCAAATCCCTGGTGAACACCACCACCCTTTGAGCACAATAGTGTTAATCAGTCAGTACCAATTTGATGGCGAGTACATGTGGAGCCCATTCTTCTGATATTGTGTCACCTCAATTTGGATAATGGGATTAAGCTTAATCCAGGATAATATAAGCAGTGCTAGCTCACTGTTGTTTCTTAGAATTGAGTACTATTCCATTGTAAACATATGCCAAATTTTAATAATCCACTCAAGAATTGACAGGCACTTGGGTTGTTTCCACGTCCTTGCAATAGTGATTGTGCTGCAATAAACATTCAGGTGCAGATGTCTTTATAATAGAATGTCTTAATGATCTTTTGGGTAGATGCCTAATAATCCTATTGCTGGGTCGAATGGTATTTCTATTTTTAGCTCTTTGAGGTATCTCCAAATTCTTTTCCACAAAGGTTGCACTAATTTGCAGTCCCACCAGCAGTGTAAGAGTGTTCCTGTCTCTCCACATCCTCGCCAGCATTTGTTGTTTTGGTATTTTTTCATACAGGCCAATCTCACTGGGGTTAAGTGATATCTCATTGTGGTTTTGATTTGAATTTCTCTAATGATTAGAGATGTTGAGCATTTTTTATATGTTTGTAGGCCATTGGTCTGTCTTCTTTGGAAAAGTTTCTGTTCATTTCCATCGCCCATTTCTTGATGTGGTTGTTTGATTTTTTCTTGTTAATTCTTTTAAGTTCTAGATAGATTCTTGTTATCAGACCTTTATCGGAAGTGTAGAGAGGAAACTATCATTAGAGCAAATAGACAACCTACAGAATAGGAGAAAATATTTGCACACTAAAATTAAAAAAAAAAATAATCTCACAGCCATTAATTTATTTGGATTTTTCTTTTGTGCCAAACCCCGGAGGTAGGCAGAGTAAGGATTTTTGTTTCTATGGTATAATTGAGGAAAATGAGCCTTTAAAGAGTGAAGTGACTTGCCCCAAAACAAACAGATAATAATAGGCAGAAGTGGGAATTATATCCAGATATTGTGTTTCTAAATTACTGTTCCATCATGTTATTTCTAATAGTCATCCACCCATCCTTCCAACATTTATTGAGTATACCTTATGAACCAGGTAAAAAATAGGCTGTGGGTGATGCAAAGGTGAATCCAGCACAATCTATGCCCTCAAAGATTCATAGGAAACTGATCCAGAAAAGAAAATGATAATATAGTGCAATAGGTTTTATTAGAGAGAAAGCACTCAATGCTCTAGGGGGGCACAGGTAAGGTCTTTACCCCAAGCTGAAAAGGGAAGGTTTCCATCAGCTTTGAAGACTAAACAGCACGTGATAGTTAAGTAGAAGTCAGGCACATTGGCAGAGAGAGCAG
Organism: Cheirogaleus medius; assembly: GCA_008086735.1. Lineage (NCBI taxonomy): Eukaryota > Metazoa > Chordata > Mammalia > Primates > Cheirogaleidae > Cheirogaleus > Cheirogaleus medius. Next base: position 8,356,633 of record VBSM01003018.1, read on the forward strand.
CATTCAGTTCATTTCCCAAAACAATTGTTAGGAACAGTGCTAGGCACTCAGCTTTAAGGATTAATATCATAGTTCCTGTCTTCAAAGAGTGTATTAATTACTGGGGGAGAGAAGTGAGTAAATAAACATATTATAATACAATATGATATGTTTAATGAGACAGGTATGTACATATTACAGTGGGGGCACAAGAAACAGATAGAAAACTGTCCCTGGGAGAAGAACAAAGAAACACACAGCCTCTTAGCATAAGTGACTAGAGTGATGTCTTGATGAATGAATAAGGGCCGACTGGCATGTCCATGGGAAGAGAGGCATGGAAGAGAGAAAAGATACTCAAAAGTGAACACAAGTATGCCTGCATAAACATAATGAATTGCTAACCAATGAGAACAACAACTCACACCACACTGACTAATTACAGATAGGTCCATATTCTTAAAATAGACAAATGGTACACCAGGTGTTTTGCGCTCTTGGCACACGTCTATCGTGACTTCTGTACATTACATCACAGATTTCCCTGGTAGAATTAGTTTGATTTGATCCATTGTTTCTCGCCTACCTCTTTAAGGCCACCTGAGATTCCCCAGCAAGGCTGGTACACTTGCCATGTGGCAAGGTACAACACCGCTTAGTGATTCTGCTAAAGGACATGAACACAAGGAAATAATTGAACAAGTCAAACTGCAGTACAGATATTAATCCTAGAGTAAAAATTGTTCTTTTAATAATAAATAAAGCATAAAACAAGACTCAGAATAATCAAGTAATTTAGGTGAATCTTAGAATAAAATCTAAAACTATTGAAAGGAATCAGCAAAATCCACCAGTACTGAAAAATTTACCATGTTCTACATCCAGCCAAAAATGACCAGACATTTAAAGAAGCAGGAAATTATCACCCGCAACAAAGAGAAAAATCAGCCATCAAAATAGACCCAGAAATCACAGAGAGGATGGATTTGCAGACAAGGTCCTTAAAAGGTTTATTATAAATATTATAAATATGCTCAAGGAGATATATGAAAACATGATGTGGAGAAACATGAAAGATAAACACAAGTTGAATGCTACAGGTGAAAAATACATCATCAAATTAAAAGCAAAAGACAAAAAGCACATTGCATGGGATTAATAGAAGATTAAACACTGTAGGTAAAAAGGTGAGTAAACTTGAAGATAATAGAAGTAGAAACTACAAAATAGAGTACAAAAGAGACTGGAAAAAATATACAGAACATCAGCAAGCTGTGAGACAATATCAGCTGGTCTAGCATATGTACTGGAGGTCACAGAAGGAGAGAGGAGGATGGAAGAAATATTTGAAGACATAATAGCTAAACATTTTTCCAATTTAATGAAAAGCATAAATTCACAGATCCAAGAAGCTTATCAAACCCCATGTAGAAGAAATATATACAAAACTACACAGATATATCAAAATCAAATTGCTGAGAACTAGTGATAAAAGTTTTAAGCAGGTAACATATGACCTAGTAATCACCCTCCTGCGTATTTACCCTAGACAAATTACAACTTATATTCACACAAAAAACTGTACACAAATATTTATAACATCTCTTCATAATAGCCTCAAACTGGAAACAGTGCAAATGTTCTCTGACAGGTAAATTGATAAACTGGTATGTCCATACAATGGAATACTATTCAGTAAAACAAAACATACTGCTGTATGACAACATTGATGAATCAAGAAAAGCATTATGCTAAGTGAAAGAAGCTTATGATTCCATTTATATGAAGTGTTAGAAAATGCAGATGCATGTCAGTCATTTCCAAGAGCCAGGGGGGTGAACGCAAAGGGACTGACTGCAAAGGAGCACAAGGGAACTTTTTGAGATGATCTAATTTTTTTTTTAAGTGGCAGAGCCTTGCTCTGTCTTCTATCCTGAAATGCAGTGGCCCAATCATAGCTCACTGCAACCTTTCGAGGGCTCAAGCGATCCTCCTGCCTCGGCTTCCTGAGTAGCTAGGACTGCAGGCACATGATACTATGCCAGGCTAGTTTTTTATTTTTTGTAGAGACAGGTCTTGCTATGTTGCCCAGGCTGGTCTTGAACTACTGGCTGCAAGTGATCCTCCTGCCTCGGCCTCCCAAAGTGCTGGGATTACAAATGGGGGCCACTGCACCCAGCTCTGATCTCAATTTTTTCTATCCTGATTGTGGTAGTTACAAGACTGACACATTTTTCAAAACTCATCACCTGTACATTAAAAATGAGTGAATTTTATCATATATAAGTTATGCCTCAATAAAACTTATTGAGAACAACAACAACAAAAAAAAAACTGCAGTACAAAAGTGAATTGAAAAGCAATGCACACATTTCCAGACCACAAGTCAGGAAATTCTAATTTTTAGAGAGATAAACAGAAGCCAAAAGCTCAGCTCAGATTCATTTCACAACATTATCACTTCAACCTTTTCTTCTTCAGTGGTCCTGACCTTGACTCAGTCCTTCTCCCATTGGTGCATGGCCTAGCAGGACTATGACTCATGCCAGGAATCAGATGGGCCCAAAGGAAGACCTGCCATCCTCATAAAAGTAATTTGGGAAACTTAGTACAATGGCCATAGCATTTATGCAAAGGGGTATCGAACACTTTTTTTCACATTAAGAGCTGGTGTCTTCAGGCTCCAGCAAAATCTCTCCAGTTATGTAAATGAATGTAGGACTTCAAAAAAGGACAAGTCATAAAAGGAAAAAGAGAGTCAGAAAGTGCATGATACATGCTGAAATATAATGAATAAGTATGATTGAAAGTGGACTTTGATGTTTTTGCCCTCTAACTACTTAAGCATCCTGATTTTCATACATTGCACACACATTCATATCACTCATTCTAGCGATTTTCAAAAGCATTCTTTTTTCTTTCAAATATAAAAAAAGGACTTTAATTTTTTGAGTTTTAATTTTAATACTTTTTATCTGCAGTTCTCTCCACCTGAAGTTATCTCTACCATTCATAAATCTGTCCAAAACCTAACTTACACTCAAGATCTTCCCATCCTCAGTTGTCCTTTCTTAGAATTTCTATAGCATTTTTCATCAGTTCCACAGTCACTTCTAAGATTGTTTTTCCTCAAGTCCTTCAAGACTCACCTCAAGCTTCTGGCAAGCCTTCCTGGACCCTAAAATTAATATTTAATTGTTCTTCTTATCTTTTGATGGTACCCAGTCTATGCTGTTATTCTAACATTTATCATACTGTAATTATAGGTTTATAAATTTGTATCCTGCAATTGGCTCATTTATTATGTCAGATAACTTGTTTGATCCATATAGAACAGTACCTAGTACATGGTAAGAAGTTAGGAAATGACTATGAAAAATTAAAAAAAAAAACATCAAAAACACCAAAACAATGAAATAGACAAAACCTCTGGCAAATGTAAAGAAAACAAAAGAAAAAATTCAAATGCAGAAAGACTGGAAATGAGAAAGATGATATTGCTAATAATAGATATAAAGGAGATTGTATTAATAATGAAGAAATTCTTGAGAAAATGAATGACTTTATGAGTACATTAAAACTACCACAATTAGCACAAGAAGTAGAAAACTTGGAAAACTTGGAAAGACTAATAACCATGAAAGGAATAGAAAACACTATTAAAGAAAATCTTCTGAAAAATATTCCAGGACAGGAAGTTAGTAGCAGAATTCTTTTACATCAGCCGTTCTTAACTGGTGTGTAGTCAGGGTAGATTTTGCATCCCAAGGGAAATTTGACAATGTCCAGAAACATTTTTGGTTCTCACAAGCGGGATGGGGAGAGTTACTACTGACATGTAGTGAGTTAAGGTTAAGGATGCTGCTAAACATCCTACAACGTACAGGACACCCTTTTACAACAAAGAATTACACAGCCTAAAGTATCAATAGTGCTAAGGTTAAGAAACTCTGCTTTATAATTCAAAAACTAATTTCAATGCTGTATACAGCATTACAACACAAAGGAAAAGAAGGAAATCTCCTCCGAGCAGTTTCTATAGCAAACATCATTCTGATATTTGGACAAAATAGATACAAAACATACAGTCCTTGTTCTTGATTTTATTTAAGAAGTGAATTGCATTTATAGACTTGTGTATATTGAATCAACCTTGCATCCCTGGGATAAAGCCCACCTGGTCATGGTGAATTATTTTTGTGATGTGCTGCTGAATTCTATTTGCTAAAATTTTATTTAGGATTTTTGCATCTATATTCATGAGGGATATCAGTCTGTAATTTTCTTTTATTGTTGCATCCTTTCCTGGTTTTGGTATCAAGGTGATAATGGCTTCGTAGAATGAGTTAGGAAGGATACCATCCTTCTCAATGGTATGGAATAGTTTCTGTAGTATAGATTTGAGTTCATCTTTGTATGTTTGGTAGAACTCTGAAGTGTAGCTAACTGGCCCAGGACTTTTCCGTTTGGGGAGGTTTTTAATTACTGCTTCAATTTCTG
>VBSM01003018.1:8365108-8384170 GCA_008086735.1 Cheirogaleus medius
TTATGTGTGTCAGTGTCTTTCTTTGTCTGTCTCTTTGTGTTATATGTCCATCCACCGTCCTGCAAAGGGGCCACGTCAGGCAAGTATCTTGTAATCATACAGGAAAAGCAAAGAGAATCACAGAATAGATCCTGTCTAGAGCCCTGAGATCAATGAGGTAAATTAACCTGGAATGATCTACCTCCAAAATTCTGGTAATGAGATTGATTAATATACTTTTATTGTTTAAGTTACTTTGAGTTGAGTATTCTATTACTTGCATCCGAATCATATTAACTGATAAAACCTGATTTCACAAACTAGGCTTTTGCCTCATTCTCACATATCAAACCCCCTTCTCATTCATACCTGTTTTGGGACGACTATCCAATATGACTCTTGTGTTAGAGCGCCCTCTTCTGTTCACTATCATGTATTCCAGTTGCTCCAGGTGTCCAATTCCATTATCATTCACTTATTTTGCATTGATTGTCTTCTCTGTGCCAGGTATTTTTCAAAGTCCTTTAACTCAAGAATTCTTAGAGTCTGGAATACTGACTGTATGCAAACCTGAATCCCCCCAATTTGCTGCCAGTCTACCGTGGTTCAAATGGAAACCTTGACTACATCTCCTGCTGCTTCGATAGACCAATCACATACTTATCCATGTAAAAGATAAACCTCAAACACTACCTTCCAGGAGGAGGTCCCATATCACTTGTTTTCAATCTAGGAGAATATTTTAAACTTTGGATGAATATTAAAATCACCTTGAGAGCTTAAAAATAATCCCAGAGCCCATGCCATGCCCAAGAACAATTAAATTAGAACCTTTGGGGGTGGGACCCAGGCATCATTATTTTTTAAAACGATCCATGTGATTCTGTGTGCAACCAAAGTTGAAAGCCACTGAGTTAGCAGGTGTAGAATGCATACAAAAACACATAGAAATCTCCTTTCAACTACAATGCATCTATCCCAACCATGTTTAAAACCACTGCCTTATAGGTATCTGTACTCCTACTTATCCCCACATTCAACTGGGACAATTTGTTCTGTTGCCTGCTGCAAATGATCATTCTTGAGGCCAGTATCCATGTTTACCAGATGAGCCAGAGCAGTGACTAAAGAGTGCTGATTCTGCCTTTGATCAGTCAAGAAGCTGTCAGGACCAGACAGCTGAAAATTACCCCTGATTCAGGGAAACCCACGTTTCTCCATTTAAGCAGTAGATACAGAATAACCCATGAGCATAGCAATCATGAAGACAAAGATTCAGAACTTGAGTTACCATAAATCTTTCATTCTATGTTACCACCAGGTATTTTAATTTGTACTTAAAACAATACCATAGAGTTCTACTCAGTCACAAAAAAAAAAATCAACAAAAAACAAAACAAAACAAAAACAAACAAACAAACAAAAAAACCAATGGTGATACAGAACCTCTTGTATTATCCTGAATATAGCTGGAACCCATTCTACTAAGTGAAGTATCCCAAGAATGGACAAACAAACACCACATGTACTAACCATCAAATTGGTATTAACTGATCAACACTTAAGTGCACATATAATAATAACATTCATCAGGTGTTGGGCAGATGGGGGGAGAGGAGGGGATGGGTATATTCACACCTGATGGGTGTGGTGAGCATCTTCTGAGGGATGGGCACTCTTGAATCTTACTCGGGTGGGGCAAGGGCAATATACGTAACCTAAACATTTTTACCCCCATAATATTCTGAAATTTAAAAAAAAATTAAAAAATTGATTGCAGAGAAACTTGAAGGCCACCAAATTCAATCCTAAAGAAACAAAGACATGGACAGTATTATAATTTATAGAGTTTATTTTGAACATGGATTTAATGAATCTCTACCAACATCATCCTTATTTATAAAACGTTGCCTAATTATTTGTAAGTATGCTGTTTCATGTGAAAGAAACATTTTCAAATTAAAGCTAATAAAAAGTATTCAATCTACTTTAAGTGAACATAAAAATGAGATTGATTTTATGAATATGACAAATTAGCCAAAATATTAAAATAAGAAATTATAATACCATTTTAAGTTATTTATTACTGGTCATACCAATATGTAGGTCTAAGTTCTCTCTTTTTTAAAAAAAATCCCTTTTTATAAATATGAAGTATTAAGCTATTACTTTATTTTGATATTTTTCCACTAAAATATTTATTTTATTTTTTTATTGCCTTCACATGAAAATAACAAAGTTTGTATTGGCTGCTTTCTTTTCTGGCCCTTATTACTATTCACTTCATTCCATTATTACTACAAAAAATAACTGTCATATAGAGGAGGGGAATGTTATAAAATGATCCAGTCCAGGCATCAAAAACTTTAAGTAAACCAGTGTTATAAGCAGAAGTGAAGTACATTTTCTTTTTTGAGCTGAAGAAGTGGAAAAAAAAAACATGCTTCATTTTAACCCTCAGTGTGATAACAGAAGCCTCCTATTGAGATAGCAGAGCTACAAAATAGAGACAACCTGGATCTCTGTGGTGTCCTTGGAAAGGAACTGGTCTGCAGAGTGGACAGACCAGCAATGACCTAAATGTAAATGAGAATACTTCCATGAATTAAAGCAACAAAATTTCAGGATTTGTTTATTATAGCAAAGCTTAGATAATCCTGACTAATACAGAGCTGAAGCACAGTTATCCTTTCTTTACATAGGACGATGCTGTCAGGTTTAGTGCATCGGAATAAGGAGAGCAATCCAGCCTTTAAAAAAAATTATATATATTATATATATATAATTATATATTATATATTTTATATATTATATATTATTATATAATTATATATATATAATTTCAGAATACTATGGAGGTATAAATTCTTTGGTTACTAAAATTGCTTTTGTAACATTTGAGTCAAAGTTATAAGTGTGTCCATCACCCAGCTGGTGTGCATGGTACCCATTTTCATTTTTGGGTACTTCGATCTTTCAGTAAGTCTTCAAGTATGCAAAGAACATACTTACATTATGTAGGTATGTTTTGAGCTCAGAGACTGAAAGCCCCTTGCTTAATATTCAACTTCAGGTTTGTATTGGCCTGATACAGTGACACCTCATTCATTCAGAATCATTATGGGATGGGAAATTCCAAATGGGAGGCAGGACATTTAGCTAAATAGACCAGATTAACAATCAGGAGAATATAATTCCATCAAGTTTTTATCATTCACCTTGTAACTTTGAGCAAATAAGTTTCACTCCCTAAGGTTTCATTTAAACAGCTTTGCTGTGAACAAAAGATACCAAATCTGACTAACTTAAGAAACCAAAGATGATTTATACCAAAGAGTATACTGCATTAACTCAGAATAAAAGGAAGAGTTAGATAATAAAACTTGGGGAGGATAGGAACCAGAGCAGCTCCAGAGATTACAACAAAACGAACTCATGGACCCCCTCTTTAGGGAACTGCTGTCATATGACTTAGGTCCAACCACTCTCAGTCTCTGTATATCTCTGCACATGATATAAATTCCTAGAATAAGGGATCTCTTTAGCCCAGTTTGAGTCACATGCCCAGCCTAGTGATCCCAGGACCTAGTCTAGTGGTCTAGCTTAACGGTCCCAGGGAAATGTGGAGAGGGGAAGATCTGCAGGGCAGCTACAACCAGGCCTAAGTTTCCACGGTTGTCAACACAAAGTGGTTATGAAACCTTATATGGAAGCTGTAGTCAGTGGCCTCCAAGGACCCTCTATAAAAAGAACACTTGGAAAACCACTTATTGCCTAATATTCCTTCTGGTGTCATGTTATTTTTGCCATTTTGATGAAAATTTTTCTGACTCAGTATTTTTTTAATATGTTCAACTCTATTTTTGGAAGACTCAAGGTCATCATTGCGAATATGAGATATTGTCATAGACTATAAAAATGTAGTGTTTCTGCTTGCTCCCTTTAGCCCAGGATGTCCACTGTCACTACTTTTGTCACTATGCCTCACTCATATACTGTCCAGGCTGCCTCCATTGTGCTGTTTCTATAGATTCAAGCTAAATAACAAATTTTGATGAGTTTGGGAAAGGATGGTATTAAAGTAGTGTCATGAAAAGGATTTGTACTTATTTTATAAACCTATATTTTAGTGCTATTGTCATTATGTATTAACTACATGTCCTTGAACAAACTACTTCCCCTCCTCAGCTTTAGTCTCTTATAGTGTGGATTAGATCATCTGTGACTAGCACAGTGCATCACACACTGTAGCTCCCCAATGTATGTTACTGAATTGAATCTCAGATCCTTCTAGCTTTATGAATCCATGATTTCATATGCCAAAATGTTTATTTTAGCTATTATGATTGCAATGTCTAAATTTTTAAATTTAAACTTCTATTGATGAGTGTAACTAACATCTAATATCATGTACATTATGAAATGTATTTTAAATATGCCATCTTATTTAAGCCAACAACTGTATGAGAAAAGTAGTATTATTCATATTATAACAAGAGTAAGACTCAAAGACCTAAACTGATTTTCTCAAGGTCCAAGACCTTGGGGAGGTAGGGATGAATTGCTTTATTTAACTTATAGAATGTTTGTGGCTATCAAAATAATATACATGAAAGTGACTTCGAAAATAAAAATGAAATATAAGTACAGGGTAAGATCATCATCATTATTCTTACTATATGTTGGTGTGTAAATTGAAAAAGTAAAAGTTATTGAGTGATGGTCTCAGGGTCTGTACTATAAAATAAAGAGCACAGGACTCTCTACCTCTGTCAGGGCTTCACAGAAAACTTTTTTTTTTTTTCATGTAGGGAAGCTGAGAACCATAACAGTCACCTCTGAGTTTGTAGAAGACCATGCACAAATTTTGTGCAATACATGCCCTGCATCATATCAATAATTATTCCAATTATTCACACCTAATAAAGGGATACTCCAGAAATATGAAGAAAATGACAAATCATATTCTATCCTCTGTCAACAGCATTTTTATTAGTCCATTTTCTGTTGCTTATAACATAATACCTGAAACTAGGTAATTTATAAGAAAAGGAATTTATTTCTTACAGTTATGCAGGCTAAATCCCAGGTTGAGGGACCACATCTTATAAGAGCCTTCTTGTTGGGCTGGTGAGGACTCCCTGAAGAAACCTGAAGCAGCACAGGGTATCACATGGCAAGGGGGCTAAGCATGCTAACCTTCTAGCTCAAGGCTGTTTTCCTTTCCCTATAAAGTCACCAGTTCCCTTCCCACAGTAATTCATTAATCCATTAATTTATGAATGGATTAATCCATTCATGAGGGCAGAACCCTCATTATCCCATGATCTTTTAAAGTTCCCACCTCTCCACATTGCCACATTGGGGAGCACATTTCAACAAAAGTTTTGGAGGATACATTTAAACCATTGAAAGCCTTTTACAGATACTGTGACATTGTGATCAAATAATCAACTAATCGAGGTCATTGTAACAAGTGCATTTTAAGTTGGCAATGAAATCATTTCTGGCAAAAGTTAATTTTGCAAAACTGCTCCACATTACAATTACCAGCGAATAGGTCCTATATTAGCCACTTTTGTCCACCCTGATGGATCTCCCTAAAGTTTGAATCTCTGGGAGCAAGAACTGGAATATAAATCTTTTCTCCACTAGCTGGCCTAGACTCTTTCTTCAGATCAGTACATTTCCCCACTAGTTACATGTTTGGCATGAAAATACTGGAGATAGCTTTTAGCAAGTAATTTTTAAAAGCCATCTTACACCCTTTTTCTAGCTTATCAAAGTCTAATACAGTAGCCACGAGCACTTAAAATGTGGCTAATCCAAATTTAAATGTTCTCTAAATGTAAAATGCATATAGGATTTCAAAAACCAAGTACAAAAAATGAAAAAAAAATCTAACATTTTTTAATATTGATTACATGTTGAAATGATAATGTTTTGGATATATTGTGTTAAATAAAATATTAAATATATTGTTAAAATTAATTCTATCCATTTCAATATTTGATGTGGCTACTAAAAAATTAAAATTGCATATGTAATTCACATTATCCTTCCTTTAGACAGGGCTGTTGCAGTATAATGGGTACCTACTTACCTTTCTTCTGCCTATTACTTTTGAAGGACAAATATATACTTCTCTTTATATGAATGAAAACCCCAAATCAAGCAAGAAAACCTGATACCACACTTTCTTGGTGTACATAAAACACCTTTGTAATAGAACAAGCAAGTAAAAAGCCTGGTGGTTTAGAAACAGAACCCCCCCCCGCAGATGACATTTTGCATTACAAAGAGCATTTATTAATCATGAACCTGCCATCAGTTTGACCTTCCTATTAATTGTGTTCATTCTGCTATATAAATTTATCCAAAAGACAGTGAAATAATTTATCATTTGACATAACTGGTATTGTCCATGGACATTCTCTTTTAAATTGACTTTTATTTTAAGATTCTGGATTCATTTTTACCTCACTTTATAAAAAGAACGAAGAACTTTGTTAATACGGAATGGTTGGTTTTCAGAGATCACCTGGTGTCAACCCATTCCTTTTTTCATGAGCTGGAGACCTAGACAAGGTAAGCAACTGGCTTGACATTACCTACTTAATGAATGATAAGGAACAATCTGAATTCAGTGCTATCACCTGAATTTCTTATTAATACTGCACACTTAAAAACTATTTCTAGTCTTGTTTTAAGGTGGACATCAAACACTTGAAAATAAACCACTAGTTAAGTCCTCTTATAAAACTCATGTTTAAAAAAACTATCCTATATAGCACCTCTTGTATATTCCTGGATACAGCTGGAACCCATTCTACTAAGTGAAGTATCTCAAGAATGGAAAAACAAGCACCACATGTACTCACCAGCAAATTGGTATTAACGGATCAACACCTAAGTGGACATATAGGAATAACATTTATCGGGTGTCGGGTGGGTGGGAGGGGGGAGGAGGGGATGGGTATATACAAACATAATGAGTGAGATGTGCAACGTTTGGGGGATGGTCATGCCTGAGGCTCTGCCTCGAGTGTGGAGGGGGGCATGGGCAATGTACATAACCATAATATTAGTACCCCCATAATATGCTGAAATAAAAAAATAAAAATAAAATAAAGAAAACTATCCTTAGCATAGAATATAAGCATAGGGCATAAAATATGAAAAATGTTCACACAATTAGACATAGACTTGAAAGTAGCATTAATAGCACTCTTTCCTGATGATTTGTGGTCTGCAATTCTAATGAGAACAGAGAAAATGTAGTCTCTTTTGCTTGCCTTTTAAAATTTAAATGAAGCTTTTCCCCAAAACTGCTGAGACTGTCAAGGTGTATGACCCTTTGTCTGTTTGACAGTCAAATGGATTTAAAACTTTTGCACACATAAAAGCATGCATTCCTTCAGCTTTCAAATCATTTGAGCAGATTTGGGTTGCTTTAAATCATTAATTTTAATATTTAATGCAATGCACCATGATATTTTATATTAGTGAATTAATGAAATCCTCATATCCAGAAATCTTAAAACTTGCAAAGTTATTTTTTCAATAATGTATTACTTTTTCTTCTGAATAAATCCACCACTGATATCTTTTATTTTGAAATATTTCAAGCAAAAAGAAAAATACAAATAGTAATATAGCACCCAATAACATAGCATCTATCAGCTAAACCTAAAGATGTTAATATTTAGCTGCATTTGCCTCAGGTTTAAAAAATTGTTGTAAAATTCATAAAACAAAATTTCTCATTTTTTACCATTTGCATGTATACAATTTACTGGCATTTATTACATTCACATTGTTAGGCAACCATCATCACTATCTATTTTGAAAACTATTTTTTTAAATCACCATGAACAGAAACTCTATACACACTAAAAAATATTTCTCCATTTACTTTCCACCCAGCCCCTGATAATTTCTATTCTACTTTCTATATCTGTGAATTTTCCTATTCTAGGTCTCATATAAATGGAATCTTACAATGTTTGTCATTTGGTGTCTGGCTTATTTCACTTAGTGTGTCTTGGAGGTTCATTCATATTGTAGCATACATTAGAATTTAATCCCCATTGCATGAATATACCACATTTTGTTTATCCATTTTTTGATGGACATGTGAGTTATTTCTGCTTTTTGGATGTTATGAATAAAGCTTCAATGAACATCGACACACATGTGTCTGTGTGAATGAATCCCTGTTTTCAATTAGGGGTGAAATCTCAGGGTCATAGGGTAATTCTATATTTAACATTTTGAGAAACTGTCAAATTGTTTTCCACAGTGGCCAAACCATTTTACACTCCTACCAGCAAGGTACAAGGGTTCCAATTTCTTTACACTTTGCCAACACTTTTTTCATTTATTTTGATTATAGCCATCCTACTAGATATGAAAAGGTATCTTGCCATGGTTTTGATTTGCATTTTCTGACGATTAGTGATGTTGAGCATCTTTCCATGCATTTATTGTATATGTGAATATCTTCTTTGGAAAAATGTCTATGCAAGCCCTTTGCCTATATTTTTAATATTTTATTTTATTTTCCATTCATTTTTATTTGTATATGTCCATGAAGTATAAATTTAATTTTGATACATTGATATATTGCATTATGGTGAAGTAATGGCCTTCAGTGATTTCATAACTGAAGGAATTCACATTGTATCCACCAAACAACCTCTCATTATCCTTCCCCAACTACCTCCAGACCCCTCTGGGTCTCTGCTGTCCATCATTTCACACTCGGCTTCCATGTGGACACATTATTTAGCTCCCACTTATAAGTAAGAATGTGGGGTATTTGTCTTTATGTGTCTTGCTTATTTCACTTAAAATAATGATTTTCAGCTATGTTGATGCATAAGACAAGATTCTATTCTTTTATGGCTGAATACTATTCCACTGTGTACATATAACACATTTTCATTACTCGATCCTCTGCAGATGAACACTTAGGTTGATTCCATATCTCTACTATTGTGAATACTGCTTCAATAAACAGACAAGTGCAGGTATTTTTGTAATATATTTATTTAGTTCTCTTTGGGAAGAAATCAAATAGTGGGAGATTATTGGATCATATGGTAGTTCTATTTTTAGTTCTTTGAGAAAATTCCATGCTGTTTTCCCTAGAGGTTATATTATTTTACATTCCCACCAAGAGTTTATAAAACTTATCTTTTCTGATTAGTATAAGACGATATCTCCTTGTGGTTTTAATTTGTATTTCTCTGGTTATTAAAGATGCTGAACATTTTTTCAGATGCTTGTTGCCCATTTGTTTGTCTTCATTTACAAATGTCTATTTATGTCTTTAGCCCACATTTTATTGGGATTGTTTTCTTATTCTTGTTGAGTTGGTTAAGTTCCTTATATATTCTAAATATTAGTTCCCTGTCTGATATATAATTTGCAAATATTTTCTCCCATTCTTCAGATTGTCTTTTCACTTTGTTCATTATTTCTTTTGCTTTGCAGAAGCTTTGTAGTTTAATTAAGTCTCATTTGTCCATTTTTGCTTTTTTTGCCTGTGTTTTTGTGGTCTTAGTCATGAATTCTATGTCTAGACCAATGTACAGAAATTTCCCCTAAGTTGTTTTCTAGTATCTGTAGTATTTTAGGTCTTACCTTTAAGTCCTTAATCAATCTTGAGTTGATTTTTGTATATGGTGAGAGATAGGGGTCTGGTTTCATTCTTTGCATATGGCTGTTTGATTTCCCCAGCACTGTCTTTTACCCAGTGTATATTCTTGTTTCCTTTGATCAGTTGTCTATACATGTGTCCCTTTATGTTGAGGTTCTTTAGTCTGTTCAATTGATCTATGTTTCAATTTTTATACCAGTAAAATGCTATTTTGGTTACTATGGCCTTGTAGTATATTATGAAATCAGGCAATGTGATGTCTTCAGCTTTGATCTATTTTGTTCAAAATTGCTTAGGCTATTCAGTCTCTTTTTTTTTGGTTCCATATGAACTTGACAATTGTTTTTATCTAATTCTGTGAAAAATAGCATGACATTAGTATTTCGATAGGGATTGCACTGAACCTGGAAAATTATTTATGGTCGTTTTAACAATATAAATTGTTTGTTCTTCTGATCCATAAGCATGGGAGGGGTCATCTAAAATTTCTTTCATCAGTGTTTTGTAGTTTTCCTTGTATAAATCTTTCACACCTTTATAACCGCCTAGGTTATTCCTAGGTATTTTATTTTTCTTGTAGCTATTGTAAATGGGATTGCCTTCTTGATTTGGTCTTGGATTTCACTATTTTTATAATAAATTGGGTTGTTTCTGTTATTGAGTCAAAGAGGGTTCCTTCAGATATTTTAAAAATAATGAAATGTTAAAAATCTAGTTGAAATTCCCTTTTTATTTCTCCCTATCCCATACTCTAATTGCCTAAACAACTCCAAGAAGTGACCACCAATGTGCCATGTAAGGATTTTGCCTTCTCACTAAATAGGAGAGTTTCAAGCAGAGGAGAACAGGTAGACCACCAAACAACCTGCCCTGAACTAAGAGAAGGGGTTTAAGATAAGAAGAAACCAGCAAAAGAACTCTGAAGATATGAAAAAACAAGTTGGTTTGGTGCCCCCAAAAGATCACAATAGATATACAACAACAGATACCCACCAAAAAGGAAATTGTAGAAATGTCAGAGATGGAATTCAGAATATGGATGGCAAATAAGATGCATGGGATTGAAGAGAAGTTGAAAACCAACAGAAAGAAGCCAAAATAATATTTAAGGACATGAATAAAAACATGAAAAAGTCATTAAAGATTTAGACAACATAAGAACAAATACAACTGAAATTAAAAAATGAAAGAGTCATTTAGGGACTTTCAAAATACAGCAAAAAGCTTCAGCAATAGGACAGAAAAAGCATAAAAATAATTTCAGAGCTTTAAACTAAGACTTTCAAATTAAAACAGTCAGTCAAAAATGCAGGAAAAAAATAAAGAAAAATGAACAAAAACACAAGGAAATATAGAACTATGTAAAGTGGGATAACATATGAATTATAGTTATCCCTGAGGGAGAAGAAGCAAAATCAAAAGTCCATGTAAAACCTATTTGAGGCAAGTGTTGAGGAAAATGTTCCTGGAATCACTAGATATTCAGATATCCAGGTACAAGATGCTAATCTAACACAGGGAATATGCATATTGAATAGGACATCTCCAAGACATATAGTCATAGACTTGGCCAAAGTCAAAATGAAGGAGGCAATTCTATAAGTTGCAAAATGAAAGCAACAACTAACATTCAAAGGAAAATCCATCAGGCTAACAGCAGACTTCTTAGTGGAGACCTTACAAATCAGAAGGGATTGGGGCTTCATTTTTAGTCTTTTAAACAGAACAATTTCCAGCCAAGAATTTTGTATCCTGCAAAACTGAGTTTTATAAATTATGGAAAAAGATATTTTCATTCAGGAAAACAATAAGGGAATTTATCCTTACAAAACTTGCCCTACAGAAAATTCTCAAAAGTGCACTATATATGGAACAGCACAATAATTATAACCAGTATAAAAACATCCAAAAGTCAAAGGCCATAGCTCTTAAAAAAAAATAGTACAAGAAGTAAAACAAAACAACAAAATATCATACCGCATGATAAACAGAACATTATCACACGTATTAATACTAATACTGAATGTGAACAGTCTGAATGATCCACTTAAAAGACACATACTGCCTGAATGGATGATAAATCATAGCCCAAGTATATGCTGTCTCCAAGAAATACAAAGACTCATACAGACAATAGGTAAAGGGATGTAAACAATGTTCCATGCAAATGGAAACCAAAAGCAAGCAAGTGTAACCCTTCTCATGTCAGATAAAATTGACTTCAAACTAACAATGATTAAAAAAAGAAAAAAATGATCATTATATAATGGTTAGGGCACAATTCAACAAGAAGACAATACAATCCTAAATATGTATACACCTAACACAGGAGCTCCCAGATTGATAAAAAAAAATTCTATAATACTAGTTCTAAGTAAAGAAATAAACAGTACCATCATAATCACCAGGAATTCAATACCCCATTGACAAAGCTGGAGAGATCATCAAGGCAGAAAATCAACAAACAAATATTGGACTAAAATGGGACTCTAGAAAAAATGGACCTAACAGATATTTGCAGAACACTCTACCAAACAAATACAGAATATACAAGCCTCACATCAGCACATGGGACATTTTCTAAGATTAATCATATTAATGTCTTAAGCCACAAAACAAATATCACAAATTTAGAAAAGTCGAAATCATAACATGTATCTTCTCATACCACAGCGGGATAAAACTAGAAGTCAATTCCAAAAGAAACACTTAAATCCACACAAAGAGATGGAAATTAAACAATCTGCTATTGAATGATCCTTGGATCAATGATGAAATTAACATATAAATAAAAAAGATTTTTTTGAACTGAACGATAAAGGGACGCAAGAATTCAAAAATCTATGGGGCACAGTAAAAGAAGTGCTAAGGAGGAAGTTCATAGCCTTAAATGCTTATACCAAAAAGACAGACAGATCACAAATTGTCAACCTGGTATCACACCTCAAGGAACTAGTAAAAGAAGAACAAACCAAACCCAAAGTTAGCAGAAGAAAAGAAATAACAAGGCTTAGAACAGAAAAAAGGAAACCAAAAGATAAATACAAAAGATCAATGAAACAAAAATGTGGTTCTTTGAAAAGATAAACAAAATCGATAGACCACTAACTAGTTTTACCAGAAATAGAATAGAAAGGACACAAGTAGCCTTAATCAGAAACGAAAAAGGAGACATTATAACTGATGACACAGAAATATAAACTATAATCTGTGACTACTATGAAAACCTCTACGTACACAAATTAGAAACCTAGAGGAAATGGATACATTCCTGGAAACACACAACCTCCCATGTCTGAATCAGGAAAAAAATAGAAATCCTGAACGGACCAATAATGAGTAGTTAAATTGAAACAGTAATAAAAAATTGATCAACAAAAGAAAAAAGCCCCAGACCAAACAGATTTACAGACAAATCTAGCACACCTACAAAGAAGAACTGGCTCCTATCCTACAGAAAATATTCCATAACATCAAGAAGTAAGGAATCTTCCCCAAATCATTGTGTGAAGCTAGTATCACCTTAATTCCAAACCCAGGAAAGGACACCACAAAACAAACAAACAAAGAAACAAAAAACTACAGACCGATATACTTTATGAACATTGATGCAAAAATCCTCAAAAAGATCCTAGCAAAGCAAATTCAAAAG
Source organism: Cheirogaleus medius (assembly GCA_008086735.1). Taxonomy (NCBI): domain Eukaryota; kingdom Metazoa; phylum Chordata; class Mammalia; order Primates; family Cheirogaleidae; genus Cheirogaleus; species Cheirogaleus medius. Next base: position 8,378,404 of record VBSM01003018.1, read on the forward strand.
ATAATCAAAAAAATAATTTACCATAATGGAGTGGGTTTCATCTCAGTGATGCAAGGATGGTTCATCATATACAAATTAAGAAGTGTGATTCATCACATAAAAAGAAGTAAATGCAGAGACCATATGATCATCTCAATATATATGAAGAAAGAAGCACATGGAAACAACTCAAGTGCCCTTCAACCCATGAATGGATTAATAAAATATGGTATATGTATACTATGGAATACTACTCAATTACAAAAAGCAATGGTGATCTAGCACCTCTTGTATTATCCTGGAGAGAGCGTGAACCCATCCTCTGAAGTGAGGTATCACAAAAATAGAAGAATAAGCACCACATGTACTTGCCATCAAATTGGCACTAACTGATCAAAACTAAGGTGCTCACATGATAGTAATATTCATTGGGGGTAGGGGAGGGTGGGTAAACTCACAACTAATGGATATGGTGAGCATTGTATGGGGTAAGGGCATGACTCTATTCCTGGCTTGGGTGAGGCAAAGTCATAACATGTAACCAAAATGTTTGTACCCCCACAATATCCTAAAATAACAAAAGAAAAAGAATTCAATAATATCCAGCAAACCTTAAGTATAAAATCCCTCAGCAAACTAGGCTTAGAAGAAACATACCTGATAATAACAAAAGCTATATATGACAAACCCACAGCAAATATACTGAATGGGAATATGTTGAAAGCACTTCCCCTAAGAACTGGAACAAGACAAAGGTGCCCACTGCCACCACTTCTATTCAACATAGTACTGGAAGTCCTGGCCAGAGCAAGAAGGCAAGAGAAATAGAGAGCATTGAAACTGGAAAAGAGGAGGTCAAATTATCCTTGTTTGCCAATGATATGATCCTGTATCTATAAAAACCTAAAGACTCTACCAAAAGACTCCTAGAACTACCATTTGATCCAGCAATCGCATTACTGGGCATCTACCCAAAGGAAAAAAAAAGGACATTCTATAAAAAGGACTTCTGCACTAGAATGTTTATAGCAGCACTGTTCACAATTGCAAAGATGTAGAAACAACCCAAGTGCCCATCAATATTTGAGTGGATTAATAAAATGTGGAATATGTATACTGTGGAGTACTATTCAGCCACAAAAATCAATGATGATCTAACATCTCTTGCGTTATCCTGGATGGAGCTGAAGCCCATTCTTCTAAGTGAAGTATCAGAAGAATGGAAAAAGCAGCACCACATGTACTCACCATCAAATTAGTATTGATTTATCAACACTATGTGTACATATGTTAGTAACATTCACCTGTTGTGCAGGTGGCAGGGGGGAAAATGGGATGGGTATATTCACACCTAATGGTTGTGGTGCACACTGTCTGGGGGACGGGCACACTTGTAGCTTTGACTCGGGTGGGGCAAAGGCAATATATGTATCCTAAACATCTGTATCCCCTTAATATTCTGAAATTAAAAAATATATATAATAAAAAAATCTGGAGGCATCACATTACCTTAGTTCAAAATATACTACAAGGCTATAGGAACCAATAAATCATAGTATTGGTATAAAAGTAGACACATAGAGCAATGGAACAGAATAGGGAACCCAGAAATAAAGCCATATACCTACAACCAACTGATCTTTCAAAAAGCATAGAAAAAGATACACTGGGGAAAGATTCAATAATCAATAAATGGTGCTGGGCAAAGTGGATAGCCAGATGCAGAATAATGAAACAGAATCCCTGTGTCTCATCATATAAAAGGATTAATCCAAGATATATTAAAAATTTCAAATGTAAGGCAAGAAACTCTAAATATTCTATAAGAAAACTCAGTAAATCTCTTCAAGACATAGGCCTAGGCAAAGAATTTATGACTAACACCCCAAAGGTAAATACAGTAGTAACAAAAATTAATGAATGGGACTTAATTAAATTTAAAAGCTTCTGTACAAAAAGAAATAATCAATAGCATAAACAGATAAACTACAAATGGGAGAAAATATCTGCAAACTATATATCTGTCAAAGGACTAACATCCAGAATCTACAAATAAGTCAAGAAATTCAGCAGGAAAAAAACAAACAGCACTATTAAAAAGTGGGCAAAAGACATGAACAGAATTTTTTCAAGATAAGATAGACAAATGACCAACAAACATATGAAAAAATATTCAACATAACTAATCACCAGGGAAATGCAAAATAAAACCACAATAAGATACCACCTTACCCCTGTCATAATGATTATTGTTAAAAAATCAAAAAACAACAGATGTTGGCTGGGTGCAGAAAAAAAGGTACACTTATATACTGTTGGTGGGACTGCAAGCTAGTACAACCTCTGTGGCAAACAGTATGGAGATTCGTCAAAGAGCTAAAATTAGTTGTAATATTTGATCCAACAATCCCACTACTGGGTATCTACTCACAGGAAAATAAGTCATTTTAGCAATAAGACACCTGCACTCAAATTTTAATCATAGCATAATTAACAATCATAAAGATATGGAATCAACTTAAGTGCCCATCAATATACACAAGTGGATGCAGACAGGTGTGTGTGTGTGTGTGTGTGTGTGTATACACACACATACATATATATATATACACATATATGTGGATATATACACACATACATATATAAGTGTATACACACATACATACACACACTATGGAGCACTATTCAGCCATAAAAAGGAATGTAATTATGTCATTCTCAGCAAATAGGATGGACGTGAAGACCATTATCCTAAGTGAAGTATCTCAGAAATTGAGAAATAAACACCATATATTGTTACTAATTGGGAGCTAAACAATGGGTACACATAGGCACAAAAATTCCATTGGAAACTAAGAAAGACATCAACTAGGAGAGTGGTGAGGGATTAAAAACTTATCTAACATGTACAATGAACATTGTCTTACTGGCAGGCACACTGAAAACCCTGACTTCAGCATTATACAGTGTATCCATGTAACAAAAACATTTGTATCCCCTTTGTATTTTGAAATGAAAAACAATTTAAACTGAAAAAGAACACAAAGCTAGAACTGTTTCAATTGCTCTAGAGAGGTACCTGGTATTTAAGAAAAAAATAATAGTAAAATGAGTGTATACTACTGTCATTCATAAATTTATATTTTATTAAATGTGTTTGTGTTCATAACTAAGATAAAATATTATCTTGTTTTAGAAAGTACATAAAGAATGCATGGATCCTTCTGCAATTTTATGGTTTGAGATCTGTGTTGATGCATATAGATCTACTTCATTTATGTTAACTGGTATATGATTTTTAACAATTCAGCCATTTTATACCAAAAGCTATTTAGATTGTTTTAATAATTATTATTATTCTTTTGTTACTACCAACAATGTTGAATCAAACATCTTTGTGTGAAAGAGATGAAAGTACTAGCTAAGAATGCAGACTCTGGAGCCAGACTGCTATGTTTCAATCCCTACTCTTTGTATACATGGGCAAATTCTTTAATCTTTTTCTGCCTAGGTTTAACATCTGTAACATGAAATGACAATAGTGATTTGTCATGCAGTTGTTGTGAAAGTTAACTAGCACAATTCATGTAAATTACTTAGAATAGTTCTTGGCACATAATCAGCTTTCAATGAATTTATACATATAAGAGATCATTGTGTACCTATAAGTAGAATTGCTGAGTCCTATGGCACGTACATCTTCAACTTTACAAGACACTGGCACATATTACCCTTCAAAGTAGTAATGTGCCAATTTATCTTCCTCCCAGGAATGTATGAGAAATCCCATTTCTCCAAATCTGCTCAAAGAGTGAAAGTACCAGATCTTCAAATTCTACCCATTTTATGATTATGATATAAATATTGCATTCCCTTAATTTGCAAGACTAAGAATCTCTTCTTAAATACAGCAACAAATACAAATCCCCAACCCTGCTCTTTTATCTTGTGCCTATTAGTATCTTTTCCCCTAATTTTCTTTTGGGTTGTTTAACTTTTTCTTATTAATTTGTAGAATTTCTTTATAAATTGTGGTTGCTAATCTCTATGGGTAATAAATTTCACATGTTTCCTTTTCAAGTGTATGGTTTAAATTTTTATGTGCACATAGTGTTTCAATTTAATTGTACAAAGGTTTTGTATTTTGCTTTAGCCAAATTAACCAATCTTTCCTTTAACTTTGTGTTTATTCTGCTTAAGAAATCCTTGTATATCCTAAGGTCATTGAGAGATTCTCTTACATTTTCATTTAATGGATTTAGATTTTTTTACATTTTCATCATTAATATATATGATATTTATATTAGCATATGCTGTGAATTACAAATATGATTTTTAATATGGTAAATCACTTGGTCCAGCACCATATATTGATTACCTTATTCTCTCCTCACTGATTTTTACTTTCACCTGCATCATATGCCAAGTTGCCTGGTATGCCTCCATTAGTTACTGAGTCTTTGGTCTATCTGTCCATCCCTGCATCAATAATACACTGTCTTAATTACTACCATTTTAAAATAATGTGTAATCTGTAGTTGGACTTCTTAGTCTTCTTCAAAATTATCTTTGATCTTATTGTCTCTTTTTTCTTTCATATTTTGATATTTGTTTAAAAATACATTGCACTTGCTATGTGATGAGTTCTGTTCAATGTGCTTTCAAAACAGAAGCTCATTTATTCTTCACAACAACCCTATGAAGCAATACTGTTATCATTTGCCTCTTACATATGAAGAAATTGAAGCACAGAGACATTAATTAATTGTCTAAGGTCACACAGCTTAAAAGTAGCAGGGCCTAGATTTGAAGCCAGTCAGTCTGACTCTAGAGTTTGTGATTTTAATCACCATGTTGTATGTCTCTCATGTAAATTTCTCATTGTGGGTGAAAAAATCCAATTAGAATTATAATTCAAATTGCACGGGATTCATATATTAATTATGGTAGAATTGATATCATTTAAAAATAATTAGAGATGGAGTCTCACTATGTTGCCCCACCTGGCGTTGGACTCCTAGGCTCAAGCGATCCTCCCACCTCAGCCTCCTGAGTAGCTAGGACTACAGAGACATGCCACCATGCCCAGCTAGAATTGATACAATCATCATAGTGAGTCTTCAATTTATAAACTAGGAATAGCTTTCTAGTACTACATGTGGCATAGATTGCTGGTTTGCTATACAACTCTAATTTTGTTAAGGGTAGCAATATCCTCAGGAGAAATATCACAGTTTTCAGCCTCCTTGCAGGTAGGGATGGACATGTGACACATTTCTGGCCAGTAAAATATAAGTTCATGTCACTGGTTAGGACTTCTAGGAAAGATTTTTAAAAAGAGGTGGACTTTGCTGGCACAAACTTTTTTTGCCCTTCATTCTTCACCTTCTTCCTATTTGTAATACTTATGCTTGCTAGAGGTTGAGTGGACATTTTTTGATCATGAAGATAAAATTCACATGGTAAGGATGGCATAGTGAAAAGCTAAAGGAAGCCTAGGTCCCTGAGAACATTATGTATTCACTATACTAGCAGCCATAATCAACCTCCTTCAGGATTCATTTTACATGAGAGAAGTACAATTTTTTTCATGTTTAAAAATTAATTCACTTTTGGCCAGGCACAGTGGCTCACGCCTGTAATTCTAGCACTCTGGGAGGCCGAGGCGGGTGAATGGCTCAAGGCAGGAGTTTGAAACCAGCCTGAGCAAGAGCGAGACCCCATCTCTATTAAGAATAGAAAGAAATTAATTGGTCAACTAAAAATATATAGAAAAAATTAGCCAGGC
>VBSM01003018.1:8384270-8403763 GCA_008086735.1 Cheirogaleus medius
AAAAAAAAAGAAAAGAAAAGAAAAGAAAAAGAAAGAAAAAGAAAAAAGAAAAAATTAATTCACTTTTAAATTTCTTTTTATGAACACCTGAAGGTATTCTTTTCTGTCCTTCAATAATTTGTACCCCCATAATATGCTGGAAAAATTAAAAAATAAATAAATAAATAGAAATAATGTTTATAATATTCTCCATAAAATCTTTTAAAAATTTCTCTAGATTTATTAGCAGATGCTTATAGATTTTTGTTATTACAAATAGGATACTTTTCTTTATTATGATATTCTCAAATTGGGTTTTGCTACTTCATTATACAGGAAAGTTATAGATTTCACATTAATTGTTTATACAACATTGTTATTTACTTAGCTGTAATAGTAGGTAGAGGTCATTGAAATTTCTGTGTACAATTTTATTTCTTCCTTTTTTATACCTCCTTTTAAAAACTTTTTCTTCTCTTATTGTAATGTTTAAGTCCTCCAATACAATTATTAATATAATTTGTTTTTTGGTATATTCCTCTTATTAGGTTAAGGAACTCTATTTTTAGTTAGTTAAGAGCTTTTTTTTTTTTTAACAATTGTGAGTGGTATTAATGTTTAATCAGATACTTTCCTTACACATGTATTGAGATTATGGCACATTTTTCTCTCCTAATCTTTAATCTGTTAGTGTGCTGAATTTAATAGGACAAATTTTGGAGGCTGAAACAAAGAAAAGGGCTTAGACAGATGGCAAGCTTCCTAACAGTATCCTCAGGGCATTAATGAGAGGTATTCTAGTCCTGTTTCATCCTGTAGATTCTGTGTCATATGTTTTATTCCCATTTGTGTTAGTAGCCTTATCTCCCTATGAAAGCATAATACGGAGCCTTGAAACCTTTACAGGCCACTGTAATTAATATCAACTCACAGTTAATGCAAAAGTTTTAAATTCTCTCTTAATTTCTAATACCTGGATATAATTTTTCTTTTATTTAACTTACCTATATAATGAAATTTTTATTTGTATATATTTAATCTTACATTTTGTGTGTTTCTAGTGAGAATGTGACATGTTGCTGGAAATTGATTTACTAGATATTAAAAGAAGTAGAAAATCTATAGATGTCTTATTTAAAGGACTCCTTATACATAGGGAGAAGTAGGTAATTTTTCTAATATTTCTGTATTTCTTGGCTATTGAACTGGTGACTAGTGGAATGCAAAAAAAAATACACACATTTTGCTTAGTACGGTGTCTCTCTTAAAACTTAATTGAAAACCTTTAGTTGGTACATCCCTTCCCAAATCTTTTCAAGCCCTTTGACTCTCCTTTGTATTATACTCAGTCACTTCAAGAACTTACTTCATGTGCCTAGCCACTGAAGACAGTTCAAGATGCCTTTCAATATATTTAAATCTATGTTCTTACAATTTAACCCATCATTGCAATATTATTTTCAGGAAATTATTGAAGACCTATTATATACTAATAAGTGTATGCCAAATCTTTAAAAATCAGTAGCTCTTTTAATTGTAATCAAAACTTTGTAAGGTAGAAGGTAGATATTGTCATCATATATGATACATAAAGAAGCTGAGTGTCAAAAATGTTGAACCATCTTCCCGAAGTTGTGGAAATACTATAAAATAGAGCTAAATGTAGTATCTGTATGTAATGATTTATCATAAGGTTCCAAATTAGATATGACTTCAAAGTTGTATTATTTTTAGTAATCTTGCTTAAAATGTGAAATTTTTCTTTTTTTATATTTTCATTTTATGTTTAAACCACTTAGAAGCTGTCATAAGTAGGTTGTTTTAACTGAAATAAGAAGTCATTTTACTCCATTATGTATTTCATGAAATTTCATGAAGTATTTTCATAATTGGAATGATTAAATTCAGAAGTTATGCTCTGGGTGGTCTTTGATATCTATAATTTGAACTCACCTCCCATAAACTAAGGGAATGGATGTAATGCAAATCATATTCCTGGATGTTCATGATGTATAGTCAACAGTCAAGGTTTTAAAGTTTAATTTTATAGTTAAAATCATAGGTCAGTCCCCACAAATCACCATTGAATTCATTTGTGTTTTAGATCTGCCAGAATTACTCTGTGGTAATAAGGTATGAAGGCCCTGGGGAGTGGTCCTCAAAGGGGAGTTTTGTCCTTTGTTCTTTCATTTCTTGGAGCAAGAGGCTTTCTGCAAAGTCAAACAGAAATGCTGGGGGAAAAATACAGAACAGCAAGATGCATGAAAAGTACCTTTCAGTTAAGGTTTTATCTTTTCAGAAACTTCAAGTGAAATAACTTTGCATGATTTTTAGAAAGACATGACACTTAAGATGTATTTTTAATTAAGTAATAAAACTATACAACACAAAGAATCAAAATTCAGTTTTAGAGAGAGGAGGAGGTAATTTCTTTTCTTTTTTTTTTTTTTTTTAGAGACAGGGTCTCGCTCTTGGTCAGGCTGGTTTCGAACTCCTGACCTTGAGCTATCCACCCGCCTCGGCCTCCCAGAGTGCTAGGATTACAGGCGTGAGCCACCGCGCCCAGCGGGAGGAGGTAATTTCTAATGTGAAAACAATGCAAAATGAAAGAAATGCCAATTATTAAATGAACATTAAGGCAAATAAAATGAATTTAATCAAGAATATGGTACAATGATTTGATGGCATAGTAAATAAGTTCACAATGACTCAAATATAGATCTAAATGTTGCCTCTTGTACATGTCATCTGGGACTTTGACGTAATTTTAGGAACCTCAAGTTACTCAGCTGTTCAATGGTTTAGTAACAGGATCACCAACTTCAAAGGACCCTTATAAGGATTAAATTAGATAATATGTGTGTGGTGCCTTTTTTTACTCCATAATAAACAACTGATAAATGCTTTATTTATTTCCTTTCTCTATTTAGTAAAAACAAATAGGACAGCATGATATAGTTGACAGAACAATTGATTTGAATTTAGAGGAACTGGTAAATGATCTTGGGAAAGTCAGTTCACCTCTTTGGCTTTCAAATTACTCATCTATAAAAATGATTATTGGTTCATTTGGCCCTTGTTCAAGATAACAGAGCTAGCAAGTGACAGAGCCATACACAGGTACGACACACAATCTAAGTTCTGTTTTCATTCTAAACTTGTCCTCTTATGGGATTCCTTTGAGCTGTCACATAAAAGAAAGGGCATCCTGCCAGCTCTACTCCATTTTCTTCCCACACAACAACAACAAAATAAGAAGACAAAATACCATAGGACACACTACAGTAAGATCTTAATAGTGTTTTTCTAAGACTAAAATACTTTCTATTTCTTATCTGCGGATAAGGGGCATGAAGATCCATGATTATTTTCTTATAAGCATCCATTCATGCCTGATTTCTTTTGCTCAAAGAATAGGTTACAGTTATAATAATTTAAAGGTATTCAATTACAAGACGGCAAACAAACCTTGGGATTTTGCAACTCAACTGTTGTATGACCACGAGTAAGTCACTTTACATTAGAAACCACTTCAGACTTAGTAGTATATCTCAACAATTATTTTTGTATTATTATTTCTCACAATGCTGTGGATTTACTGTGATCAGCTAGATGGTTCTTGCTTGAGATCTTTCACACAATTGCAGTCAGATGGCTAGTGAGACTGGATTCATCTTGAAGGCTTCTTTACTCACATGTCTAACAGTTAATTAAGGCTGTTGGCATAGACCACAGAGGCATCTGTCGGCCACAACACCTACAGGTGATTTTTCCACCTGGTCCAGTCCTCTTTATACTCTCTCAACAGGTTTCCAAGGGTGACCATCCTAACGGGGACAGGGGGTAACCTAAGAGAGTATGCGGTGGAAGTGGTATCATCTTTTATAACAGTCAGAAAGTCACATCATATCATTTTTGCCGTATTTATTAGCACAGAAGTCACAAAAGCCCACCTAGTTTCAAGGAAGAGGGTCACAGTTGCCACCTTTTGATGTTAGAGAAAAGGATATCTGAATCACATTGAAGCTAACAGTAAATGCCATACTTCCTACTCCTCACACAATCATACATATATATTATAGGAAGATATTCAATTGACTCTAACTGACCATGTAGTAAACAAAGGCACCTTGAACATCAATATAGCTGCTTCCATGGTAATGCCATCTAGGTAATGGCAAGTTTTCAATCCTTCTTGGCATATTAATTTCAAACGCTATGCTTCATTTTCCTTCACTGAAGACACTGCTCAAAAGCAGTGTTTATGCAGACTTCTCAGACAAAACAAAATAGAACATGTTAATTTGTAACTGTCAAATTAATTGCAAATTATTTTTCATTCAAATGAGAACAGAAAAATCTCATATGACAGTTAAAATTTGCTAAATAGCACAGTCATGGTGAAAAGAGGCAAGAGTAGATTAATTGAACCAGGTGCCACATTCTGAAAATTTAGCAAGATAATGGACAGGCTAGTTGGCTTAATATTCTTTCTTAGGGAAAAAAATCATTAAGATAAATCATCCAAAAATAAATCAGTAAGTCTGTGAAAAAACTCAGAAATGATTAATGATAATTTATGAAGAGCCAATCTTTTTTCCCTACCAGCCTGTCTTCCTTTTGTATATGACAAAAACAAAATATTCTTCATCATGAATGCAGTTCATATTTTCACGTTACAATATGTAAGAAAATCACTATGTTGAGCTGACAGGGTTGCCTAAATTGATATTTTTATATTTTCATTAAACAAAAATTCATTAACTATGATGTATCAGCTGATACTCCAGAATAGCCAATCCTAGGACAAAAGTGATTTTCAGCAAAAATTTCACTGTTAGAAACTGCTTCAGTTACTAGAATATACTATAATAAATAAGAAACCTCCAAAATATCAGTGGCTTGAAACAAATGTTTATCTTACACTCATATAATATGTCAGTGTGTGCTAGCTGGACTCTGTGTGCATTTTAGTTATTTGGAGATTTAGGCAAAAAGAACATCCGCCATCTCGAGCTTTGCAGGTTGCTGTGCCAGATGGAATCAGGAACTTTGGAGGGTCTTGCACTTCCAAAGAAGGATTAGCCTCACTGGTCAAATCAAGTCAGTCCTATCTAACCCATAAGAAGCCAGGAAATGGCTCTGTGTTCCCCAGATGGGGAAGAACCAGAAATATTTAGTGAACACCATTAATGACTACCCTATAACTTAATGATTAAGCTAAGAAATGAGATCAAAGACCTAGGGAAAAGATAACAAGAGATGCATAACTGAAACAGAAAAGTAGAAGGGAAGTCCTAGGTAAATTCTTCAGATGACAGCTACTTCCTCATCCAAAAATCTTTGCAGTAAAGGTTGAGTATGTATTTTCTTTATGGCATAGGTAGAGGTAGACAGACATTTGTAGAGCTGGCAATGGAATAAAATAAGTACTTAAATGACAGCTTACAAGGTAATGAGTCACTCTTTTATATAGGCCCAAAGTAATAAAATTAATACCACAATACTGATATAGTCAAGAAAAGATAAGCCATTTTATTTTTTACTGCAGAAGTAATTTTTCAACATTTCAGATTTTCATATTAAATTAGTTTGAAGCACAGTATTAGATAATACTTTTCGCTTTGGACTTAAGTGCATAGAATTGAGGTGTTTGTGTTATTATTGGACACAGTATCGCTTTTTTGTTTTATTTATTTATTTCTCCATCTTGTCTGCATTTGTGTTTCTCATTCCCTTCCCTTCACAGGGAGCCATTCTAATCTGTTTAATACATATCTTTTTGTTTGCATGATATTGTAAAATGTACATTATTATGCTGTGTGCATGCATTTTGAATTTATCAAACTGGTATCTTATAATACCTCATTTTGTTTATTCCTTTTTTAATTCAGTGATATATTTTTTATGAACCATCCATGTTGCTATATCTTCATCTAGTTGAATAGCTATAACCACTGCTTAGTACTATAGGTGAAGCACATTTTATCTATCCATTTGCCTAGCAATAAACAGTGAGATTGCTTCCAAATCCCCACCTCTCAAAATAACACTGTGATATACATCCTTGCACACGTCTCCTTATGGACCTCTTTAATAATTTTTTGGATAAAAACATAGAGAAAAGTGAGATTGCTAAATCAAAAGAGGCATATATGATTAATTTTACTAATTTCAGACTTTTTCCTAAAAATATGTGTGTGTGTGTGTGTGTGTACCCACATGTATATGAAAGAATCCAGCATATTAAAAGGAATATTTTAAAAGCTGTATACATTTAATGTGGGGGCTGGAGGCATTCAAATTTTCATTCCGCTTCTGCCAATCACTGCTTGCATGCCACTTTGAAGTTACTTCCTTAATCTATGCCTTAGTTTCCTCATCTGTAAAATATAACCATATCCAACAGAAAAGATTGTTTAGAGGGTTCAAAAGAATTCTTGGCAGAATGTCTGGCCCATAGTGAGCACTTTATGTTAGCTACAATTATTGTTATTGTTATTCCTACATATTGATAAAGTTATTATTATGTTACTGGTTATATTACTATTTCTGCTTCAACTTCAAAAAATACGTGATACTCCTGCCCCTGCCAGCTACATACAAATTGGGTAATGTAGAGAATACAGAATCTCCTTCAAGTATTCTGTACTGTCTGGCTTTGCTTGCAGTGGGAAGGGCTTTATATGGTTTTGCATACTTTTAAGCTGAAGAAATAAGATATTCTATTATAGGATTGAACTAGAAGATGTTTCCCAACCATCTAAATTTCCTGTAATCTACAGGCCTTCCCAATCTTTCACTACAAATACCCTAGTCTTAGAAAATTAAAATGCACACATGCCTTTTTAAAAAAATCATAATATTATAGGGGTACAAACACTTTGGTGACATATATTGCCTTTGCACTGCCCGAGTCAGATCTATAAGTGTGTCCATCCCTCTGAGAGTGTGTGCTGCACCAGTTAGGTGTGAAATTACCCATCCTCCCCTCCCCCTCCCCCCACCTTGCCCAACACACGATCAATGTTACTTCCATATGTGCACATAAGCGCTGATAAATTAGTACCACTTTAATGGTGAGTACATGTAGAGGTTGTTTTTCCATTCTTGTGATACTTCACTTAGAAGAATGGGCTCCAGATCCATCCAGGATAATGCAAGAGGTAGTTCACCATTTTTTACAGCTGAGTAGTACTCCATGGTGTACATATACTACATTTTATTAATCTACGCATGTATTAATGGGCACTTGGGTTGTTTCTATATCTTTGCAATTGTGAATTGTGTTGCTATAAACATTCAAGTGCAGATGTCTTTATTATACACTGTCTTGTATTCCTTTGGGTAGATACCCAGTAGTGAGATTGCTGGATCAAATGGTAGTACTACTTTTAGCTATTTGAGGTAGCTCCATATTACTTTCCATAGAGGTTATACTAGTTTGCAGTCCCGCATCAGCAGGGTATGAGTGTTCCTATCTCTCTGAATCCATACCAATATTTGTTGTTTTGGGACTTTTTGATAAAAGTCAATCTCACTGGAGTTAAATGATATTTCATTGTGGTTTTGATTTGCATTTCCTTGATGATTAGAGATGTTGAACATTTTTTCATGTTTGTTGGCGATTAGTCTCTCTTCTTTTGAAACGTTTTGGTTCATGTCTTTTGCCCACTTTTTGACAGGGTTGTTTGATTTTTTTTCTTGTTGATTTTCCCGAGTTCTATATAGAGTCTACTTATCCACTCTGTATGGAAATATTTTCTCCCATTTGAAGGTTGTCTATTTGATCTAATGATAGTTTCCTTGGCTGTGGAGAAGCTTTTTAATTTGATCAGGTACCGTTTATTTACTTTTGCTGTTGCTATGACTGCTTTTGGGGTCTTCATAAATTCTTTGCCTAGGCTGAGGCTCTGTAAGAGTTTTATCAACATTTTCTTACAGAATTCTTATGGTTTCATGCCTTAGGTTTAAAACTGTTATCCATTGTGAGTTGATTTTTGTGAGAGGTGAGAGGTGCGGATCCTTTTTGAGTCTTCTACATGTGGCTATCTGATATTCCCAGCACCATTCATTGAGTATGGATTATTTTCCCAAATGTATATTTTTGTCTGTTTTATCAAATATCAGATGGATATATGAGCATGGTTTTATATCTGGGCTCTCTGTTCTGATCCATGATCTATGCCTGTGTTCTTGTGTCAGTCCCATGCTGTTTTGGTTACTATAGCCTTGTAATATGGCTTGAAATCTGGTAAATTGATGCCTCCCAATTTGTTCTTTTTGTTTAAGGTTACTTTGGCTATACAGGGTTTTCTCTGGTTCCATACAAAGCATAGAATTATTCTTTTTTTAGATCTGCAAAAAATGATGTTGGTATTTTAGTAGGGATTGCACTTAATCTGTAGATTACTTTGGGTAGTACAGATATTTTAACAATATTGATTCTCCCTATCCATGAGCATAATATGGTTTTCCATCTGTTTATATCCTCTGAAATATCTTTTCTCAGTGTTTCATAGTTCTCCCTATATAGGTCTCTCACCTCCTTATTTAAATATAAATCCTACTTGATCTAAACAAAATCATAGACAGCAATGCCATAATACCTGGGGACTTTAACACTCCACTGACAGAACTGGGTAGATTCTCCAAGCAGAAAATAAGCAAAGAAATAATGAACTTAAACAGAATTCTACAACAAACGGGCCTAACAGATATGCACAGAACAATCAACCCAAGTAACACTGAATGTACGTTCTTTTCTTCAGCTCATTGAACTTTCTGTAAAATTGATCACATGGTAGTCTACAAAACAAATCTCAGCAAATTTAAAAATATATAAATTACACCATGTATCTTCTCAGATCACAGTAGAATAAAATTAGAAATCAATTCCAACACAAACACTCTTCTCTACACAAAGTCATGGAATTTAAACAACCTATTGAATGATTGTTGGGTCAAGGAGGAGATTCAGATGGAGATCAAAAGATTCTTTGAACTAAATGATAATGGAGAAAAAAATTAGCAAAATCTATGGGACACAGCAAAAGTAGTCCTGAGAAGAAAACTCATAGCCTTAAATGCCCACACCAGAAAGAAAGAAAGATCACTAATCAAGAATCTAATGAATCATCTCATGTTACTGGAAAAGGAAAATCAAACTAATCCTAAACCCAATAGCAGAAAATAAATAACCAAGATCAGAGCAGAACTAAATGAAATCTATAAAAAAATACTTATACAGAAGAGTAATGAAACAAAAAGTTGGTTGCTTAAAATGATAAACAAAATTGGCCTCTTGCTAGGTTGAACAGAAACGGAAAGGAAAGGACTTTAATAAGCTCAATTAGAAATTAAAAAGAAGTCACAACTGATATCACAGAAATACAAAAAATCATCTTCAAATACTACAAAACTTCTGTGCCCCAAAACTTGAAACTTGAAGGAAATTGACAAATTCTTAGAAACATACAACCACCCTAGGCTCAATCAGGAAGAAATAGAGTTCCTGAACAGACCAATATGAAGCAATGAAACTGAAGTAGCAATAAAAAGTTCCTGACAAGACAGATACATACACAAATTTTACCAAATCTACAAGGAGGGACTGTTACCTATACTACAGAAATTATTCCATGGCATTGAGAAGGATGGAATATTCCCCAATTCATTTTATGAAGCCAATATCACCTTGACACCAAAGGCAAGAAAGGACACAAAAACAACAGCAACAAAAAAAAAAAGAAAACTACAGACCAATATCCCTTATGAATATAGATGCAAAAATTCTCAATAAAATCTTAACAAACCAAATTAAACTGTACATTAAAAAAATAATAATTCATCATGACCAGGTGGACTTCATCCCAGAGATGCAAGGATAGTTCAACAAGATATGCCTTCTTGAGATCAAGTGACACATTACCCTGAAGCTATAGACTTATTTAAAGGCATTCTACCACTGAGTTGAGGTTATACTTCCTGCAAGAACAACACATTAACTAGAATCCTAGTTCCTATTCCAGCACTAAGAATAAAGAAGATGATCAATAAATGCCAGACAATCAAATACTGATGAGTGAAAGATTGAGTTCACTTCTAATAGCTGTAATGTTAAAAACTAACCAGGTCACTAAGGAGAATGAAGATTCAATTTTACATATGGATCTCATGTCTAGTCTCTCATATTTAGAGTTTATTCTGAAGACCATAGAGCACTATGACTAGGGTGCACACTCTAGAATAGTGGTTCTCAACTGGGGGAAATTTTGCTCACCAAGGGACATTTAGAAATGTCTGAAAACATTTTTGGTTGCACCACTAGGAAGATGATACTGGCATCTAGTGGGTAGAGGCCAGGGAGGCTGTGCAACATCCTACAATGCACGGAACAGCCCTCTCAACAAAGAATTTTCCTACCTAAAATACCAATAGAATTCTAGAGCCTGAGATTTCTGGGGTTGAATCCCAGTTCCACTATTTATGATCTGTGTGACCTTTGGTGGTTACTCACCTTACTGTATCTGCACAATTAGGTTCATCATTGTTATGAGGAATACAATTTAATTCTCATAAAGCATTTTATGTCTGTTATATTGATGGTACTCAGGGAATACTAGCTTGCATTAATATATTTATTATTAAATAATTCAAGTATACCAATAATCTCTTTAAGGCCATTGACTAAGTATTAAATAGATGCCTAACATGTTAACTACTATGTGGGAATGATGAAAAATGTTACTATTTTCTTTTGTTACCCTAAGTTATATATGAATTTTTTGGTGTTATACTGTCAGTCATTCCAAGGACTTTAATATTCTTGTTCTGAAATAGCAGACACAAGTTTAACATATTGAACACAAATAAGAACAAATCAAAACATAGCACAGATGCACTTGGAAGCTTGCTAGTGAAAGGGTTCAAAGTTTCCTAATATTTTCACACACATAAACACATGGAGGTTTTTAAAAAATGGATAAAAATATGTACCATCTACAATTTTAATATATGGCAAAATAGAATTCAATCCAAAAACCATCATAATGAATAAAGATATAATACATTGATAAAAGGAAAAACTGGGCAGGAAGACCATCAGTAACATGTAAGGATCTGACAATACTATCTCAAAATACAGTTATTGCCTTTTTATAAAGAATATCTGACAGAAATGTAGGGAGATTTTAAACACCCTTCTCAGACATCTAGAGATCAAGTGAGGAAAAAGAGACGCAGAGATAATGAAGATATAAAAAATGCAATTGCATTTGTTACAAAAGGCAACATCAGTGGCATTTTCAGCAGCATTAATAGGAGTGCAGACTCTCAAGTTCCTGCTGAGCAGTAGGCACCTCCATCAAGTTTTCAGGGAGTATGAGTTATAGGCTCCAGACCACAAGCAGTAACATCTTCCTGAAATGTGGGAAGCCCTATCCTTATCACTTTTGCTTTTTCAGACATTCTAACACTTTTGTAACTAATTCCTTGTTTTTATTCTGTGGTTGAGTGGTTTTCCTGACTATATACTCTGATTAATAATACATATCCCTTATATCTACATACTATAGGCAAAAATCAGCTCCCAACATGTCTCAAGAAAAGACTAGGAAATACAACCTACTTCCTGTGGTTTCTGGGGGTGGAAAGAGTAGTGCAAACACAATGTATTGACTCTGTCACAGTCTGTACTTATTTTCCCGAAACTTTAATTTTTATTACTACATGGAGAAAACATCCATTCCCTTTCCATGGAAGGCAATATGCAAACCAATCTATCACTGCATTTGGTCCAAGGTCTAGATATGTCCCCTCTTATTCCAATGACCAATGCACTAAAAAGACAAATTATCTGCTATGCCTCCTCATACACCCAGTTTACAATGGTGGGGCAGAATAGGAGCAGGATAACTGAAATTAGCACAATCCCCATTTAAAGAGAAGGGGATGGATGACACATAGAAATTAATGGCTGTCAAGAGAACCTCTGAAAGACTACTGAAAATATGGTTAAGGGCTCCTACCTCAGGGGCTAAAGAGATTGCTCGCATGGACCCTAATTCTATTCTCTGGGAGGACTTCCTTGTCAAGTGTTCTCAGCGATATCTGGATCCACCTTCTGGGAGGTTCTTTTATATTTTTTCCCTCTTCAGCCATGCCTGAAGTAGGTGTTAAGGAATATGATGAAACTGCACACCTTTCTCAGCAAATTTGTCAATTCTGTACAGTTGAAGGTTGAAGGATTCTTTCAAGTCTTGGACTATCAAAGATATTTTGTCCAGAATTGTGCTTTCCTGGGCAATAAAATTCTCTCAAAAACATAGTAGGCTTCTGACCTATTTGAGTCTAGCCAGTTCTGTGTGGCAGCAACTACAACTAACATTTTACTTCTAGACATATTTCATTAATATGCTCTATTTCTCTGCTTTATTATTCTCATTCCCACCCCCTTCCACTTAGCAAATAGAAATACAGGACATCCAGTTAAATTTGAATTTCAAAGAAACAATAATTTTTTTTGAGTGTATGTACCATGCAACATTTGGACCATACTTATGCTAAAGTAATTATTTACTTGAAGTTGAAATATAACTGGGCCTCCTGTATTTTATCAAATAATTGTCTATATGATACACTTGACCTCAAAGGTGGCCCCTTCAGTGAAGAGAGTGAACAGGAAATATGGCATGGGAAGTTTCATTGCCAGGGTTGAAAATATCCTATATTGCTTCTGCCTACAAATCACCATCCTGAAGTCATTCATATGTACCCAAACTAGCTTTACAGAGAGCTGATGAAATTCATGCTCCCTCTGTGTCCCAAAAGTAGAAATAGCATGACAAACACATAATATCATTTCTTATACAAACATAATGGAGTCTCAACTATTAGATATATTATAGATCTCCCTATCTATACACAATAAAGAGTGGATATGCATTATTTTAAGTACACATTAATTAATAAAATATACCATATATTAAGCCATAAGGCAGCCTACACACATTTCAAAGAATTGGTATCTCACAAACCATTTTCTCCAACCCTAATACAATGAAATTAGATATTTAATAACAAAGCACATCTTCAAGATACCCACACATGTAAAGAGAAATGGTTCAAAACAAAATATTTGAGAGGGAAAATGCAAATCAGATATTTAGAAAAGATATCTGAAAACACATAAGTAATAAAAAGCTTGTATATACACTCCTACAAGTCAATAAGAAAAAAATATATAACTCAATATAAAAATGGGCAAAAGACAGCCATTTGATAAACAGCACATCCAAGTATCCAATAAACATTGTAGAAAGTACTCAACCCCTTTGATAATCAGGGAAATACAAATTAAATCCACAAGATACCACTTCATGCATACATAGATGAATGCTTACTATTTGGAAGAATTGACACAGCAAGTATTTGTGAGGAGCAATCAGAACATGAACATTCCTGGTGTGTGTGTAAATGGTTAGTGCTTTAGAAAACTATTTTGGTAGTTTCTACTGAAGCCAAACATACATATACCCTATGAAATAGCAATTCTACGCCCAATAATAGATCCACCAAGCATGCATACATTTGCCAAGACTGTTCACAGCAGCAGTATTCATAATAATCATAAGCTAGAAACAACTCTAATATCTACGACTTGTAGGATGGTTAAATAAGTAGTGGTATATTCATATAATGGAATATTACAAGACAAGAAGAATGAATGAACTATTGTTACATGTAATAGCATGGGTGATTCACACAAACAATGATGAGTGAAAGAAACCAGAAACAAAATAGTACATAGCATATGATTCCATTTATACTAATATAAAGTTCATGAAAATGGACAAAATTAATCTCTAGTGATACAAGCTAGGATGGGGGTTTCCTTTGTAGCAGATAGGACTAGAAATGGGAATAAGGGGGGAGCTTCGTGGTGCTGATAATGTTATGTTTTAATCTGGATTCTGTTTACATTGGTACATACAAAGTGAAAATTCAGTAAGATCTATTCTTATGATTTTTGTATTTTTATTTGTTATACCTCAATAAAATTATATTTTAAAAAATTTTATAATTTTGGCAAATAATATCAGTGGATGCTAAAATTATTCAGTGAATGATTTTGGGGGAGAAGGATATATTGGCTTGATCTTGGCTTGAGAAATATGACAAATCCTACTTAAACCAAGTGATGAAACTGTCAATTATGAAGTGACAAACCGGTGTTAGGCACCTCCTGATATGATGTAATGTAATACAATGGGACGTACACAACACCATATGTGTAATATTCTTGCCAATAATGTTTAACGTGTAACTCATCATGAGGAAACAGGAAATCAATATCATGAAGAATCTTCAGTAAAACTGGACTGAACTCTTAAAAAATGTCAGTGTCGTGAAAGGCAAAAATGTTAGGGACTATCCCATAATAAAAAATTCTACTAAAGAGATGTGGCAACCCTATGCAATGCATGATCTCTGAATTCTGGACAACAGACAAAACAACTATAAAGAAAATTTGGGGGACATCTGGGGAAATTTGAATAAGAACTATGCACTTGATAGTAATAATGTATCAATGTTATGTTCTGTCATTGTATGGGGAATGTTCTTATTCTTTGGAGATATAGAGTTTGAAGTATGTAGAGTGAAAGAATTCTAATCAGTTCAGCAAAATGTAAACACCTCCTCTCCTCTCACCTCCCTCCCTTTCTCTCTCTCTCAAATGTTTGAAAATATATGTTAATAGCTGGTGAAGCTTGATGAAAGTTAAATATAGGTGTTCCTTATACTATTCTTTCAGTGTTTCAATAGGCTTGAATTTTTTCAAAAAAAGAAGTTGGGAGACATTATTGCCCTGTTTGGAGAAAAAATGTTCACAATATACCTCACCATATCTACATTTGTAATTATATCTATATATGACTATATATGTGCCACATCTATATGATACAAATACATCAAATTATTAACAATGTTTACCTCTGGGTGTAGAACCCACGGTCATTTAAGTTTTCTTTATTATATTTTTAAAAATAATAAGCATGTGTCATTTTGCAAATAGAGTAAAACAAGAAACTTTAAAAAAAATCAACTTAGTATTCAACCTGGGCAACTGGAAAAAAGAACAACAGTGCAAACCCAGATAAAGAAAAATAAAGAAAATAATAAAGATAAAGGCAGAAATTATTGACAGATAAAAACCAATAGAGATTAACAAAGAGAAAGCTGGTTCTCTAAAAAGATTAATTATGAACAAATTTATAGCAAGGCTGATTCCCACAAGAAAGTGATGAAATATAGATAAATAATTATGTAAAAGAGAAAACAACTACAAATATAAGCATTTAAAAATAATAAATCAAACAACAATTTAGAGTAAATATATAAATCATTAGGAAACATAAAATAATCGGTATTTATATAAGAAGGGGAAATTAAATAGATAAATATCCATTAAATGAATTGAAGTGGTAGTCAAAGAACTCCCCTCAAAAAAAAAAATAATAATAATGACCAGCAAGAAATATATAGGAAATCTCTGTAACTTATGCTTAGTTTTGCTGTGAATCTAAAACTTTTGTAAAAAATAAAGTCTATTAAAAATAATGTATACGTCAAGAGTAAAGTGATTTTATAGGTGAATAATGCCAAGGTATAAAAGAATAGTTAGTTCTAATCATACATGATTTTCAAGACAACAGAAATAAAGTAAATGCTGTCAAAGTAATTTTACTAGGCAACTCTAATCTTGATTCTAAAACCAAACGAAAATAAAATAAAAGGAAAATCTAAGCCCTTTTCAGTTATAATGAAGATGCAAAAATCCTAAATAAAATATGAGCTGAAAAAAATTCAGCAGTGCAAGGTGAATACATGATGATTAAATAGAAATTTTCTCTGGGAATAAAATGATGATTTCAATATAAAAATAGCTACAATTAAAGAAATCAATAGACTGAAGGAAAAAAAATCACATGTTGATGCCTGTGCAAATAAATTCAAAATCTATCTATGATAAAGATAAAATTCTAGGTAGGTAAGTTGGCTCATGCCTGTAACCTAGCACTTTGGGAGACTGAGGCAGGAGGAACACTTGAGCCCAGGAGTTTGAGGTTTCAGTGAGCTATGATGACACCACTGTACTCTAGCCCAGGCAATGGAGTGAAACCCTGTCCAAAAAAACAAAAATATTCTTAGCAATGGATGAAATCATAGAAACCTCCCTAATTTGGTAAAGTTATACACCAAAATCATACAGTAAGTATTACTTAAATAAAAAAAAAACATTATATGTAATTCATTAAGATCAGGGATAAGAGACATGTTAACCATTAATGTTAATGTTTAACATATCATTTGAAATATTGGGCAATTATATAAGGAAAGGAAACAAAAGTATAAGAACTGAGAAGAACATTTGTGAGTTAGTTTTAGCTGTTAATGAATAACCTTGTATACTTAAGGACAAAATTAACTTCATTCCTTGGGCACAGTTTTTAACTGTGCCTTTTTTTACCTTTCAATTTAAATTGGTTCTATTGTCTACTATTTTTTTTCAGACTTTTTTTTCCAGCATATTATGGGGGTACAAATGTTAAGGTTTCATATATTGTCCTTGTCTCCCCTCCACCCTCGAGTCAGAGCTTCATGCGTGACCACCCCCCAGATAGTGCATATCACACTCATTATGTATGTATATACGCACCCCCTCCTCACCCCTTCCACCTATCCGACACCCGATAAATGATTTTTTTTAATTTTGTTTACATTTTATATCTTTGCCTCTCCATATCAAGGATTAAAGGTATACCCTTCCCCTCCACAGTGCTCACCACATCCCTCAGATGAGGGTCTACCCCCTCAACCATAAAAACAATATTTTAGTATAAAGAAATATTACTTCATCAAACAAATGGTTTTCATAATGTCCAAAATAATTGAAAGGAAAAAATAAAACTATCAAAAATTCCAATTTGATACTTTCATCTACTTATAAATAAATCATAAATGGACAGATACAAAATATACTAGATACAAGATCATAGTTTAAACAAAATCTCTACATTCATGGAGTTCACTTCTTAATGACGAAAGACAATAAATATATGTCCCATGGTGATAAGTTCTATAAAAACATGAAGCAGAGTAAGGGGGCATAGAAAAATGGTCAGTGTGTCCTAATTATACAGGGTGAAAAGAGAAGGTTATATTTGAAGAGTCTTAAAGGAGGTGCAGATTTGGGGCCAGAGATGGGGGGAAAGGGGAGAAGCATTTCAGATAGACTGAAAAGTCAACACAAAGGTCCTAAAGTAGTAGCATGTCTGATGGGTTCCAGAAACAGTAGACAGCATTTGTGTCTGAGCTAGAATAATTCAAGATTAAGAATGGTAGGAGATATATATGCAAAAGTGGAATTGCTGGATCAACTGTGGTGGTGGTTACATGAATATCCACATGTGATAAAATTGCACAGAACTAAATAGACACACACATACACATACCTGAATGCATGTAAAACTGGTGAAATCTGAATAAGATCACTAGATTTTATCAATGTTGATTTTCTGGTTATGATATTGTACTATAGTTATGTAAAATATTACCATTGGGGCAAACTGGGTTAAGGGCTTATAGGATCTGTCTGTATTTTTTCTTACAATCACATGCAAATCTACAATTGTCTCCAAATAAAAAAAAATAAAGAATTGTAGGAGATAGAAGTTAGAGATTTGGAGTATACTCTTAAACTACAGTTTATGGACTTTATGATATGTTGGCTGTAGATTATGAAATAAATTCTCAAGGATATTCCCAAGGTTTGGGGCCCTGCTAAGTGGATGAATGTGGTGATTTCACTTATGAAGATGGGGAACTGTGAGCAAAGTCCAGGTTTAGAGGCCAATGAATTCTGTTTTGAACATGTTAACTTTGAGATATTTATCACAGATCCAAGAAAAGAAGTCAGGCAGATATAGCTATCTGGAGTATTGAGAAAAGACTGGAGCTAGAGACAAACTACAGAGGTCATTGGTAAACTTAACAGGACTGTCTTGGCTAAGTAGTGGAATCAATAGTCTGAGAAGAGTGTGTTCAAGAAGGAATGGAAGAAGGGTTCAACAAATATTAGAAATAGTGGAGAGATGTCGAAGAAGGAATTTATTGTTTTGTTTGTGTTTAATGACTGTTAATATAACATACTTGTATTACGTTGGATGTCATTCAGTCGAGAAGGAAACTTGATGAATAATTTCTCTGCTTCTATTCTTTGGTAGTAATTCTCTTTTCAGCCATGGTTATTCTGCTCTTTGATTACACACACACACACACACACACACATTCTTTTTCCTTGATTTGTTCCCTTATTTCTTCGACTTCCCTGTTCAACTCATTCTGATGTTTTATAATCTTGATCTGAGTATTAGATTTGCCGGATCCATGTTTCTATTAATTTTATAGTGAGAGGTGCTTGCCAGGAATCAATCTTCCTTCCTTCCTTCCTTCCTTCCTTCCTTCCTTCCTTCCTTCCTTCCTTCCTTCCTTCTTTCCTTCCTTCCTTCCTTCCTTCCTTCTTTTTTTTTTTACTGGATATTAGTGTTTTGCGTACTCAGGTGATTTATATTTGCATAGTTTCCATGAGCGTGTTTATCTTTTTCATACATAGGCAGCTTTGTTCAGACTTTCTTCCCTTTTTAATATATTTTCTTCACTCCTGGCTATGGCCTGAATATTCGTGTCCGTACAAAATTCATATTTTAAATTCTACCTCCCAATGTGATGGTATTAAAAGGTCAGGTCTTTAGGAGGTAATTAGGATTATATTAAGTCATGAGAGTGGAGCTCCTGGGAAAGGGATTAGTGTCCTTATAAAAGAGACTCAAGGGAACTCTTTTGCTCCTTCTATCATGCTTCCTCTCTCTCTTTCCACCATGTAAGTCAGCAATCTGTAACCCAAAAGAGATTTTTCACCAGAGACTTTCCAGCCTCAAGAACTATGAGAAATATATATCTGCCATATATATATATATATATATATATATATATGCCAGTCTATGATACTTTGTTACAGTATTCCAAATAGGCTAAGACATCTCTTTTGGTTCAATAATTTAATTGTACATAGTATCTGCCTGGTTCCTAAAAATCCCTTTCAATCCAATAATTTAATTGTGCATATTTTATTCCTGGCTCCTGATGGCATTGCAGTTTACTAACCATGGCATAATGCAGCTAATTTTAACATATATTGTTGAATAATCCATCAAGCATTATAAAATACCACCTTAATCTAGGTGAAACCCTCATACCAACTTGGCTTTTTCTGTATTTGTTACTCTTTCAAGTGATTTCTTTGTCTTTTCTATCCTTGCACCAAACCTTCAGGATGGTTTTATTAATAAGCTATTTTTATATATCTTTTATTTTTATTTATTTATTTATATTTTTTATTTTTATTTTTTTTTTGCTTTTATTTCATCATATAATGGGGGTACAGATATTGT